>JAQQZZ010136587.1:0-13428 GCA_030265115.1 Mopalia vespertina | reverse complement strand
GTGCGTGGGGGGGGGGGGGGGGGGGGAAAAGGGAGTGCTTGATTTGTTGGTAAATAAGTGATCCTAAAGTGCTAAATAAATGCAGCATAATTTTGCTCTGGAGACTCTGCTCTTAGCCAGAAGTCAGGACATGACTGATAAGAAACCGCTATTTCTGGTTTAAACTACAGATCAATCTCCTCTGAGTTGATTTACACATAACGCTGTAATCAATAACTTAAAGAAATAAGCGAAATTAATAGTGTACAATGTTTACGTAGATGTATTCACGTAGATGTATTTCAAACACAAAATTTCAAAAATAGCATAACAATAGTTTCCTTCATGGCTAAGAAAGCCCACTTGTGGCATATACAAAAATACGTTCTTCACTTCAAACAAAAAATATGGTCACCTCATATTGCTATCTTTTAGAGATGAATATATTTTATTTATAACTTAAATCCAAATATAAAGATAACAAATAATACAATTTTATCTTAAGTATTAGGTATTGTTCCCCCATAAAATAAAATGGTTTATTCCATAGAATTGCTATGCACAAATGAGTCTGAATTTATCTGTAAAAATTATATGTACGTTTAAAGACACGCTGTTCAATCAAACAATCTAATATAAACGATACATTGTGCCATTTTCGAAGAACTACTCTAGGTACATAGCATGTAAAATACGTATTATTATTATATTGTTTTCGTGTTTCCGCTCTATACCACCTTAATCAGACCACAAACGTCTACTAGGATTCAGATTTTCAGTCATGCGAAACTTACTGAAACTACATACAATGTAAATGCTTTATATGTAAGTAATTATAGAGCACTGGCCCTACTAGCCACAAACCCGAATCCCGGTGGAGGCAAGCAAAATTGTCCTCCTCTACAATAAAAACATACGTGTGCCTGTGAACGTATATCTCCTTTGCCTAGGAATAGGAAGATACATCCGGCATATGGCTTTTTCGCACAATTGTTGGCTTCTGGTCTTGACGCGTAGTTGAGGGACCAATCTGCAACCGATACAGATATTTGCCGTAATAGTTAACAATCAGTATTATCGTTATTTTGGGAAAACACAATTAACGAAAATATTGTTAATATTCACTTTCTAAAAGACACACAGCATCATTCAATTAAACAATCATTTCGGTTTACACGAAAATATAATAAAAATATAGTAATTTATACTTTAGTTGTCATAATATTCCCATATGTATGTAGATATCATATTCTAATAACGTTAAGTATTTTCAAACGAGTATGCCCACCTTTAAATATTGCGCAACTGCAGATGAAATTATGCTTTCTGGAGTTAAGATGTGTACATAATTTCCACTCTCCATAAAATGTTTCACCCACGTGAATATCATTTCTTCTCAAAGCAAACTATTTTCACATGAGTAGAAATAATTTCCACTTGAGTTTAAATATTCATACCCATTTTTATATCTTTTCAAAACTTTACACTGGCGTTGAATTTTGCATTTCGACTGGAGTTTAACATCATCTGTCCATAAAGTACATGTAGGAATATGCTATACTAGTGTTAAGATATTTCAAACGACATCAGTAAATCCAGACTGTCTGTTTTAGTTATGGTCGTAGTCCTTTCGTACGAAGATTGAGAATTAACATTTACTATTTAACAAAAAATGTTGCAGACTGCAGGCCATATGCCATTTAAAGGACTGGTCAATCACCCATACAAAGTTGAGACGAGGTGAAGATGAGGTCCATAAAATATTTTTGTGGGTGACTCCCAGTCCAGAAACGGCCGTGGCTTAGTGGTAGTGAGTCACACGATGTGATTTCGGCAATCGCGGGGGTGGTTTTTACTAGGTTTCCTCCCGGTTTTCCACCGTAATGAGGTAAGAAACAGTGCGAAGTGAACAATCTGTCGTCATATAAGTGAAATACCCTTGAGTACGAAGTTAAACCCCAATCAAACAAACAAACAAACAAACCCAGTCCAGAAACTGCCTTGTGTCCTAAAGTACCCTGTTTTACTTGTGATATTATTCCGACTTTCCAATATTTTCTGTAACTCTTTGCTGCTGAATGAAGTAAACTCCTCCGTTAGCTCAAACAACATTTCAACGTTTTCAGTATAGAGTACTTTCAAGGAAAGTAAGTCAAACACGCAGCGGACCAATATAACTATATTACCCATAATAAATTGTATGATATGACCCACACAAGACACATCCAAATAATAGTGAGACATTTAAATGAAATTTGAATATAGTATTTTAATAATCCTAACAGCCGAAATGTAAAACATCAGCCGCAGCTTTCAAACTCCAGTAAAATAATCCTACCTTGAAATAGTTTAGCCTTATGACATAGGGGACTACGTTCTGGGCACAATCTTGGTGTCCTTACTCAACACTGGAGGAACATCAACTTCACAGTCAACAAACCAATCGATCAGAAATAGTTTGACTACACTTTAGGGTATTGGATACTGAAACATGCCAACATTTCTGTAAACTTGGGGGCCCACTGATGAGTTTGGCCTAAGGCCCATAAGTAGGTAAATCCGGCCATGACTGAGTTTGAAATTTGACTTGAGCAGAATTATTAGTACAATTGGTTATTAAAAAGGAGACAAATACATGTGCCAGATAAGCATAATCCTGTTTCTATGAGACACCCTACCTTCGGCATTAGAAATATGTTCTGGCTCCAAATGGTGATAAATACTTTTTGATACTATATGATGAAAATAATTAAGTAGATGGAACTTGTGTGGGTGGTCGGATAAAACTAGCCTGTGTGAGATAGTTGAACTCGGAAGACCAGACAACCTACTCAGACTATGTCACAAGGATGTCTCCCAGGTGTAACTCATAAAAAAGACTCTTTAACTGCCACGAATCAAGGGTTTTACATTTGACCCCATGACACGTTAGTCTATAAATACATAAATATTGCTAATCATATACCTCGAACTCACTTGATCCCATCTAGAACATTTCCCCAGGGTACACATTTAAACTAAAATCTACTTTCCAACAGTGTAATGAATGGAAAGTTAGTTGGAGTGGCACTTGTTATTCTGACATGACTTGCATTCTAAAACTTGAATTGACAAATCCTATGTGGGTGGTATTGCGACATGATGAGATTATAAATAAACTCACCGAACAATTTACAGTCGCATACTATAAAATTGTACTATAAATAAGCTTGACACATGAAAAAATTAATAGTACACAAAGAAAACTGCCCTTTACGTCGAATATAAAATCTTTTGCAGGATAGAATTATTTTTCCCAACCAGATGCAAAATTCCCAACGCCAAATACAAACAGAAAGGCAGTAAATAAACATTCTAGGAATTAATCGAAAATATACAGTTTTCAACACTGATTGATTGACATGGAACTTTTCCAATAAGTGAAGTAACATTCAGGCTTGTATATTTTATATGCAGAGAAAGCTCATTTTGCTTGCTTCCACTGGGATTCGTCACATTTAATTAAGTAATAAAATAAATATGTAATCGAATGTATCAATAAGTATGCTACGTAAGTAAATATACAATTTGGACTTCTTTTAATTATAAAACGACACTTAGTCAGTGTCACGTACTCACGTTAGCGGCTGTCCATCATGTGTGTGTTCGTCTGTTTGTCCGTAAGCCCTCTTGTAACTTTCTGTCGAATAAGCGGAAAACCGTTGAACAGATTTATTAAAACTTGGTAGAATTAATTCAAGTAACGCGATGTCGAACGGAACTGATATTGAGACACGTTCACATCCACCTGACGCCACATGGTGCCAAAGTTTACATCATTTTTTTTTTACAGATTTTATCTGTATCAAGATGGTGTAGGAGAATAAGTTCGAGTACCTATATATACCAGTGCAAAAGGATGTTTCAAAATTGCACAATAACGCATCTATATTGAGAGTGCGAAACTTGAAGCTTCATATGGAACCATCGTCATTTCTAAACAACCCTCAAAGAACCATTATTTCTAAGACTGTACTCCTGAAAAAGTATTTAGTATTATTTGTGGAAACAATAAGCAACGTAAGATGACGTCCAAGCATATAGCTTTTTAATGGGGTTATTGTACCACCATGCACTAAGACCCATTATAGATACAACTAGGACTACATATTATGGGATTTTGTTCACGCAATTTTCGTTTCCTTTCTCTATTCTTTAATCATAATAATAACTCGTTGAAAGATTCCTTTGAAGCTGTTCTAAAACACACAAAAAAACAGAATATTTTTCCAACAAGGAAATTGATATGTCTTGTTCTGTCTGTATTCACTACGTGTCATTAAACAAAATTGTCTGTCATTCTATCACCCCTCTATACGGAGAAGGTCTTATCACAGAAACACGCAGAAGAAACTAACCAAAGACACTTGTATGAAAACGCCATTTTCTGCAAACAATGAAAAGGCCCTATGAAAGGTAATTTTTTTGTAACTCAACTAGAAGAGCAAATATTGTATACCAGATATATGGACGATACTCTGATTTTGAATAAACCCTGTGATTTGGACCAGTCTGCGCTGAACTCATTCCGTCCATCCATCGTATGTACTCGTAAATAATTTGTAGATTGTAATAATGTTTATTTTCTTGACATTTCCATTTCCTCATCTGCCATAACTATTATTGTCAGGAAACACACAAAGGAAAACACACATTACGAAAGTTCTGAGCCTTTGAACAGAATAGTATCTTGAGTTACGGCGCTTATAACTCGTGCTGTTCCCATTTGTTCCCAGGGGGTTAATGAGAATAAGACAATATGACACGGAAAAGCTACAAAGGATAATAATCCATTGATTAAATGGTTTTCTCTTAAATTTGGACTTGATAATAAATCATTTGATGATAAACCCCTTACAATCTTTTTGAAACTTCCGTCATCTGTCGGATCCGATTGTAATAAAACTTGGTAGGATCAATACATGCAGTTCAGGCGATAGCGTGCAAGCGTTGCCTACCAGTGGTAAACCCCACGTGTACAACAAAATATGTGTGTTAATTTGCATTTGCCGCCATATCTTTACCACAGGATGGCATTTAATTCCATCAATAGTGTATCTTTTTGAGAAATATATACATTTTTTTTAAAATCAGACCTCAAAAACGCTCACCTTTTTTTGTTGGTCGCCATATTGACCAACAAAATACGGGGAGAATGTTTGTGCTCTGATTTTAATTAGATTGGAAATGTATCTTGCCTATATTGTAAAGCGACAAGCTTCTTTAACTACTTTTACACACGTAGTAAAATGATACACATAATGATTATTCAGCGAATTACAACAGTTAACGAGCCTTTTGCGATGGCGCTCGTAGATTAGGTCTATGGTTCCGATATAATAGCATTGACTTAAGCAGATAAGATATAAGAAACTGAAAAAAACGGTTTAGAATTTATGGATTTTTTTAATGTTAAGGTAAAGTAGACTATCTGCTCTACTGAAAAAATGGTTTGGAATTGATGGCATTTTTCAATGTGTAAGTAAAGTTGACTACCAGCTCTACTGAGAAAATGGTTTAGAATTAATGGCATTTTTCAATGATACCGTAAAGTAAACTATCTAATCTACTGAAAAAACGGTTAAGAATTTTTGACATTTTTCAATGTTTAGGTAAAGAAGACTATCTAATCTACCGAGAAAATGGTTTAGAATTCATGGTATGTTTCATTGATTAGGTAAACTAGACTATCTAATCTATTGAAAAAATGGTTAAGAATTTTTGGCATTTTTTAATGTTTAGTTAAAGCAGACTATCTGCTCGACTGAAAAAATGGTTTAAAATTTCTGGCATTTTACAATGTTTGGGTAAAGAAGACTGTTAAATAAACTTAAGCTTGTTGTTAATTATCGGAAAAGGGCGTCACATGCAGTGATTTGTTGCGCTATTTGATACGCAATAGCGCTATTGATATAACATATTTTAAAAAAAAAAACTAAACGCATGAGGTAATTTCCTAAAAACTATAGACCAAGCCCAAAGTGTGTTACATTTATAACTGCTTAATTGTATTCTAGTTCAAACGTGTTGTAGTTATTTGGTAAGCATGGAAATGTCATCGTTTAATCATAACTTAGTAATAGCGGGTTTCTTTTGATCATTCGAATTTAGACATAATTGATTTAGGACTCGAGGGAACATAAACTTCGCTTGATCTAGAAAGCGACTAGCTTCTTTCTATCGGTCATAGGCCGTACATAGCCACCGACCAGTTGATAGATTAATTTCATCTTCTGAATTCTGTTAAATCGATAAAGTTGGAGTCTAAAAAGTTCTAGTAACCATAGAACAGTTCATTATGTTTCGGAAAACTTATTAATCATCGGTTTCTTCAAATGAAAACTGAAAGCAGCAGTTAATTGTGGTCCTATAATTCGCTGAAAAGCAAGTGTCTTTTTGCTCTAGCTGATCAGAGAAATGAACACAGGAGGCTGGGGATACTTTTTATTAGAATCTGCCACAAATCTTCCATAAATCACTATATTCGGGTTTGCAAAACAGGTAAATATTGTTTTTACCTAACACTTCTTTCTTTGCGTTGTTAGAAAAGAGCAATAGTTTTTACATTGTCATCATTTCCTAATTAATTGATCCAAATCAGAGTCCATGTTTCGTGTTTCACGTTTTTCTATAATTGATTTTCATTTGTCAGGAGGTAAATCTGGATCTGCGCCTTATTAAACTTGTTAGATCGATTTGAAAAGCATATAAAAAGATTGTGAAATATTAAGGAGTGGAACTGATGTACTTTTTTAAATCTACCCAATCCAATTATCCTTAATGCTTGAACAGAAATGTTCTCTTTTTCTATATCATATTTGCATGACTTGCTGTCCTATCTCAGGGATGATCATGCCCCAACTTTATCCCTTTGCAGGTTGACAGGACACAGTTTGTTTTAAACGGTTAAGCTGTAGACTTGTCGAACTATTTCCAAAAGTTGGACATGTTTATGTTCAACGAAATTATGTCAGCTTTTTCGGCGTCTGAGTGTAGCTTAACATTATCCAAACATTTCCTAGCATGTGTCAGTTTGGTAAATCCTTGTTAAAATTATGCCAGTCCTTTAATTTCCATATTTTAATGGTCGCTTTGGCCAGGATGAAGGTTTTGGTAAGTTTATTTTCTTAAGTACTAATGGTGCAAGCGTCCTAGATAGAACTGCTTAACATTTTGGTAGATTTCTTTGTAGAAAATAGATCGGAATCTCACCATTTCCCCATTCCTGTAGAATGTCTGGCAGAAGAAAAATATGAAAATCACATGCGCTCTGATGTATGTAAGTGGGACAAATCGCTAATATGTATTTTTTCTTTATCCTGTACGGAAACCATGCAGTACCACTAACATACAGAAAGCGTTTGACGATATTGATCGTGAGTTTAATGGTAGTGTTAAACTTTTCTCAGATACCATATTGCAGGAAGCAGCGTGCTTTAAAAAAACGTCAAAACATGTGACGTCACAATAATAAAACGTGTGGTATGACAAATAGTGTAGACAAGGAAAAAAAGAATGTAGACGCTCAGTAAGATATTTCAGAAACCATAGATCACAACAAAACGCGTCGAATTACTAAAAAAAATAGGAATAAATCTCAATCTCTGCTCTGCTTTAAACGAGACCAATACAAGCAGAACTGTATCTTGAAATTAAACGATTCCATTAAGATTAAGAATTTCTGGTATATTATCCGAAGCAATAGGTCACCTGGACAGGGAATGTAAATAAGTTTGGTATGAGTATTTTAGAGAATTGTTTAATGATGATTTAACAGCCACTGATGACGTGGAATTAGAAGAAGATGGAGAGGGTGTAGATGAAGTAATCTTTAATGGGCCAATCACAGAATGTGAAATAAATTTTGCATTAGATTAATTAAAAACCGGTACGGCGGTTTAAATGTTTTAAATCTATACACAGTTCTGGTCGTGCGTGTGTTGGCAGTTGAGGCGAATTTTATTGCTCCATAGGGTTACGACAGGGCTGCATCCTAAGCCCTTTGATATTTACCTTGATTATAAACGAGCTAAATGTTGATGTTGTTCAGACAAGGAAAGATGGCGTCCAGCTTTTCTCGGATTTGAAATAATTTTTTATATTTTCATTTGCTGATGATGTCGTTTTATACGCCAGCTGGTCTTCAGAGGCAGTTTGATACATTGTCTAGATACTGTCAAAAATGGAAATTAGATGTTAACTGAAAAAAATCAAACGTTGCTGTATTTAGAAAAGGGAGGAAACTATCATCTTCAGTAAAATGGAATGTGAATGAGAAAAGACTAGATGTGACAACTTCACATACATATCCATAGCTTTGGTATTTTCTCCAATGACTAGCCTTAGTCGAGTGGTTTGTAATGTTGTGTCACAACAAAATTGTGCTTTAATAGAAGTATTGCGAACAATGAGATATTTGGGTGAATTTCGTTATAATATTTCCTTTAAATTGTTTGACGTAAACAGAAAACCCGTTCTTACTTATGGTGCGGAAATATAGGGTTACCAGCGATATGTGATGTTGGAACGTATCCACTACAAAGCATGTAGACAGTTTCTAGGGACATGAAATAGTACCCCTTATTAAATGGCTCTGGGCGAATGTGGCAGATTCCCCATTGTCTGTTATACTTCTGTTAAATGTATTTAATATTGCTTGAGGATATTAAGCTATGATGTCACCCGTTATCCAAGATTAGCTTATAATATGCTGCATTACCTAGATTCTAAAGGGAAGCGAAACTGAGCCACAGAAATAAAATTATTATTGTACAAAAATCGAGTGAAATCGAGATCATGTAATATTTGGCTAGAGGCGCTAAATAATATTATAGCCGGCATGATTTATTTTTTGTAAAAGCGGAAATATATCTAGTGAAATCTAGGTAAAGCACTTTTCGGAGAGATTTCACAAAATTATGAGTTGGGACAGCCGGCCTTGAAATAGATCGGGGAAGTTTCACAAATGCTCCCCGAAAACTAGGTATTGCAGCATGTGTATATAACATGTGGTAGAAGATCAAATGCATTTTGTTTTTGTATGCCCTTTTTATGAAGATCTTCCTTTGGCAATGTTCCCATTTTTAAGAAATCGAAATTTACATAAATTCATTGTATTCATGTTAAATAAAAAACTGTTCAGATCTTTATGCGCTGGTTAAATTCTATCATGGAGGACTAAGAAGGAAAAGCAATAAATCATCATATGTACATATAATCATAAAATTTGATTTTTCTTTCCAATGATCAGCTTAGTGCGATTTAATAATCGCACGTGTAGGTCGTACAGTGTTGGCGTATGACACAGAGTAAACCACACGTAAGTCGATGTACAAGCACGTTGCGTGGTAACTGCATTACCGTAGTTAAAATCAGCAGCATTGATACCAAGGGATATCCTTCTTAATATGAACCAGTCAACATGTCGTGTCATTTTGATTATGTTATAGAAGTCTTACTATTTTGTCAACTATTACATCTATTAGGGAACAGTTTAATATTATATTTGTATCACCATTGTGAAGCGTATATCTGAATTTGTCCAATGGATACAATTTAGTTGCAATACTTTAATGAAATACGGAGTGCGGTTTTAGTTCTTAAGAGATAGCTGTCGCTTTAGTTCGTTCGGTGTGTCTTTTCGATGTACGACCTCTGTGTGTCTGTCTGATTGGCTATAACTCAAATAATTCCAGAGTGTTTAGCTAGATGGTGCAAACAAATAAGATTAAATTAATTTATCGCCTCTTGGTTTTATCGCGTTGTCCACAAGAACGAGATCTACATCTATAATTTTAAAAGTCCAGGGAATACAACGAGCGGTACGTTAACCAATACAATGCCAATACGACAGTGTAACAAATCATACAACTTTATAAAAGACTGCTGAACTTCAATTCAAAGTAATGCCCATTTACGAAGTCCATTAACCGTGCAATTGGTTATTAAGTTTTATTGAGTTATAAGACCGTGATAAAGTATTAAAGCCGATTACGTTGGATAACCTCCCAAGTACAACTTATACAAAAGAAAACAAAAATCTTATAATGAAGTTTGGCACATATTTTCTTTAAAATGAAAAAAAGGAATAAAAAATACTGTTACTTTAAATTGAATTGGAGTTGAACGACAGTATTTTAAGTTTAAAAATCAATTTTTAAAATTTCAACCTGCGGTACGACTCACTTCCTGTCAACTGTTATCTTAACGTGTGTAAATGTAATCGTAGAGCCTTGGAAAAATTTCTGATTTTTATCCATGTTTTAATGAAAAGCCGTAAATCGATCATCTATCTTTTAATCTTAGAACCGATTACAAATAAAAAAATATTATTTGTTTGTTTCTTTGATTGGTGTTTAACGTCGTACTCAAGGGTATTTCACTGATATGACGACGGATTGTCCACTTCACAATGCTCCTTGCCTTATTACGGTGGAAAACCGTGATGAAACCTCGTAAAAACCACCCCGCGATTACTGGAGCCATATCATGTGACTCACTCATATACCGGAGGGTCGACAGGCGGACTCGATCCTGTGAACGGTCTAATAAAAGGAAGATGGACTGGCTACCGTAATTATGTATAAAGCATAAACCAAATCTGCTTTTACAGAGGGTAGTTCCTGCTGTATTTGGTAACTATCTTAACACAATACTGTTGTGAAAATCTGTAAGGGCAGTTAACAACCACGGCTGTACTTGTGTATTAAATTTGTACGAGAGCCTCCGCTAAGGCCATTGTGCTTCAATCAATCAGTAAGCTTATCAATCAACCAACCAATTAATTAATCAACCAACCAACCATCTATCTATCTATCCACCTACCCACCAGCCCATCCGTCAAGTAATAGGCCGCTGCACCGATGAAATGTTCACAAGAGTGAGTTGAAACTCTAAAAAAAATCCTACATCCTATTATCGAAGGTGTATGTTTGACAATAATCTCATATGCATATTCAATCCACTGCCAAAACGATAAAAAAAAAAGCTAGATAGCGCACATAGTCGCGACGATTCCAATCAAACAGTTGCTGGGCAGCTTGACATGAAAGACGAACTTGTACTGAACAACATCCTAAACAAGCCCCAGGTGCTAGAAGTGTAATAAATTTCTCCATTTAATAAGAAATCACCAAATATTATACATTTATGTGTGTATTTTGAAGACTATGCTTTCCAACCCCTCTTCTTTGTTGGTGTGGCTTAACAATAAGGCTGAAATCTCTCACTAATTTCATTTTCCTGAATACGGCAGCTGGGGTTTCGTGGGCAGCTAATATGTTTTGCTAATTATCAACTGTTACGAGTCTAGTGGTCTGCAGCAGGACGCAAGTAGCTTTCATTTCTTGGACTACGAATACACAATCAGCTTCCTGAGTTGTGACAGCCAAATCCTGCGCGAAACGAATAACAATCATGCCAGTGTCGTTGTAGCCTGGAGGCTTGCGACCAAAAATCGACTTGAAGCAGTTGCATGTTAAAGGTATATTAAGGGTCGTATTGACACAGCTCAAAACATAATAACGAAATGGGGTCTGTGTTGTTATTCGAAGGAAGACAAACGAACTTGGTACTAATTTATCTCCGCTGTCATATGCCTCCTGGTCTAAGACAAAATGAGATAAGAAAAAAATATATTCAGTCAAAGCTAAAACTACAAAGCATTAAACAGAATACTATACAAACATACAAACAAATTAAATTAAAATACCACAGCGTAATATCCTGACATACAAATTGCTAAACACAATTTACTTTATTCAAATAATGACCTAAAGCAATAACCGATTCAGATTGTCTATGCTGATCTCTTAGATCGCTCCAAAATGTTGTACTTTGTTCTAATAAAATTCAGACAATAATTTTTGTTAAATTAGTGGAGGGCATTTAAATAAAATTGTACCCTGTGCGATGTATTCACATTTCACAATTCAAATACATGGTTGTCGTTGTTTGCATACTAATAAACTTCCGCTGAAAGACATATTCTTTGTCGAATACAACTTCTTTTTCCTTAGATGTCTAAGTTACATTTCTCCCATTGAATACACGTTTATTTCTGTAAGGCGAAATGCACTATCACCTGTTCTCTAAACGAAATGGCGTTGCCTATGTATCATCAATGCTACTATTAACCTTATTTTCGACACTGATATGTCTTTTTTCTACGGTTTTGTTATTGCAAATATTTCCTTTGATTTATCAAGCTAATATGTAACTAAATTGATACTGTTTTTATAGTGAAATCTGGCTTTTCAAGAATTTTGTTGTTGATGTTTTTCATGACTGAAAATTACGGTACTGTCATCAGCAAAATGAGAAAAAAATTATTTGATTAAAAGCTATGTCCGATTAGGTAAACAATACATTCCATTGCATGGCATGGGAGAAGCGTATTATGCTATTAGTAATGTGTTGCAGTCTTCAGTTGTCAAACGGGATGTGTGTGTGTGTGTGTGTGCGAGGAAGGGAGGAATTGAGATTAGCCGTTGGTGTACATCTCCCACATTGCGAAATAGCTTAACGGTATAAATGCCAAGACTTTGTTATTTGTTATTTAAAGAGCTACGATTCATGGTAATATTTGGCTAATGATCAGATCGAAAAAGAAAACCTATCCTCCTTTATCACATCTGTTGACGTTTGTTAATGTGACTGGACATAATAATCCGTCAAAGCTGATTTATGTGGACACAATACTGGAAATATTGTGTTCTACTAATATTATTAGGGTAACATATGCCGAATACAAATGTACATTAGCGTATTCATTACTGATCTGGAGAAATTTAGTCGTCGAGATCAGTCATGAACAACAAATATGATAAATACCATCTGGTAACAGATACACAATCTGCAAATGACTGACTCATATAACATAGACATTAAAAGTTATCGGTGACTGGCGATTTCTGTAAGATGAAGCAATCAATCTGTGTAGAATGAGCTACACAACTGAAATCCAACTGGTGCTCCCTGTAACCAAACATCAAATTATTTTAAGCACAACAATTTTAAATATATACTCTAATAGACTGGGCAGATCTATATAGGTTTCGGTGAATTGATATAAAATACTGGATTCATAGAATTTAGAAAGGGACAACTTACATTTCATATCTTATGTTCGTCGTATGGTTCATCCCTAGAAAGCAATTTAACAAAATTTGCAGGACTTGTGGAGGCTAAAATAAAGAAAGTTGTTCATATCTATATAATAGCTAAATGTGTCCATAGGTGATTAGGTCATTAAAAGACAGACACTGTCATTCGCGTGTAATACCAGCCAGTTTAAAGTTTTTTGAAATCTCACTTAAATTCAACCTTTAAACTAAGGGCAATATAATGCACTAACGCTGCGTTTATAATAATCAGCTAGATTTAGTAGTGATTTACACAGCATTGAGGATT
>JAQQZZ010136576.1:0-13428 GCA_030265115.1 Mopalia vespertina | reverse complement strand
GCTCGGTGATACCTTAGAGCTGGAATCTCCTCATGAAATCTCGAGGTAGGTCCGCGAATAACGTTTAGAATGGGTTAAAGCTTGCTGTTACATATCCCTGTTTATTTTAATCCCAAGTTAATTTGTTTTTTTTATATAGAAAATACAAACGAAGGACACGTTATAATATACCAAAAACGTCGCACCTAAATTTCCTGAGCGTTGGACAATATTATTGTCTTGCTTTTTCTGGGCAAATACGAGTACTAGTATGTACTGTTCCTAATAGCTACAGAATGTGCGAGTATCCAACGTCAGAGAAAATACTGTTTGTTTCTTTGATTTGAGTTTTAGCTCGTCCCTAAGGTTATTTCACTGGTACGACTAAGTGTCGTCCACATGAGAGAAGGACACTACACTAGACCCCCACAGGCAACAAAGACAATCACAAGACGCTAAACAAGTAAGCCGAATAGAACGGCGCCTTGTCACTAAGTTAACCTCATATGGGACCAGAACAACATGAAACTCAATCCCAACCGACAACCAAACTAAGATAAGCAAAAGTAGAAATTATACTTCACAATTAGCCATATGGCGTCATACCAAGAAAACATTTATAAAATCTTTAACTGGATTGGTTTCAGACGATGGGGATTCCATTTGGACGACTTATCTGCGCTTCTAACGTCAATAACGTTGTGAGCGAATTCCTAAAGACTGGACGCTATGATCTGACGTCACGACGTCTGAGTCGGACCAGCACGCCAGCTATTGACATCCTCAAATCATCTAACCTAGAGAGATATTTATGGCGTGCATTTCACAATCGAGGAGAGAAAATCAGAGACCTGTACACGTCACTGGACACAAACGGATTTTTTGAAGTACCAGATGAGGTAAAAAAAATAATAATATAAACACAAAAATACCATTCTCCCCTTGATGCAGATATTTATATGGCCAAATTGCGACGTACTTTTTAAATGTATCAGAATAAATAACAAAGAAGAGTATACCTTTCATTATTATATTAAAGAAAGTTAATTTAAAACAGTTAACCATAACATAATTCAAACTGTAATGCCAAGCTGTACATACAGTTTATTGTAGTGGCTAACATATCTACTTTTTAACCTATAAAAAAGGGAAAATATGAACCAAAGTACCAACAATAAATCTTGTCAACAGTCCGTAGGATTTTGAGCTAAAGACTCAGTTCTCAGTGACCCGGAGAATGTCCACTAAACTTGATAAAGATAATACCTATCGAGTTACCAGTCCTAAAATCTGTAATTTACTAGCTGTGTTGAAAGTGCACTGGCGAGAAACAATGACGAAACACAACACCGTATAGACACATCACAAACAGATCGTCTTCGTTTTGTGCATAAGACCCGAGAGCACCCGGGTAACTGGAAGATTCCTCAAACCAACCGCCACCTGAATTTTACCTTCGTTATTATTTTTTGAAAATCTAGTTACTTTATAGATCTAACATCGTTTACTGCCAATTAAGGATAGTATCATTAATATGCTTGAAACACATTAACTTTAGCCATAAGATGTGCAATTAATTTCAAATGAGGCTCAATATAACTATATCAATACATATGTTATATTGTTTTGCAGCTACATTGGATAATAGAAACATAATTACCTCTTGCAATATAACTGATTTGATATGTGTTATAGTGTAACCTTGCCCTATTCACATAACGATGGTTTCTTTGGACAGATCAAGCACCAGGTTCAGCGTGATTTTAGTGGTGACTGGTGTTCGGAGGAAGATTGTCTAGCAATGATTAAATCCACCTACAGCGATACCGGTAAGTTCTTTTAATCGCACTACGTCTCTAACTGGGAATGGATAAATGTATAGGAACTGGTTAACTAAATCTGCAACACTAGTAATTAGCAATATATTGCGGTGCCTCACGTGTGCTTCAATTAACGGACACCTGTTGCATCAACATTCGCTCCAACTCACCCCAACCGCTAAGAACGATTGGTCCATGGCTCGTGATCCAAATATAATAGTCCTACCGCTAACTGTTCCAGAGACAATAGTTCTAGCTATAAATGTTCCAAAGACAATTATTCTAGCGACAACTGTTCCTAAAACAATAGTTCTAGCGACAACTGTTCCGAAGACAATAGTTCTAGTGACAACTGTTCCAAAGGCAATAGTTCTAGCAACAGCTGTTCCAAAGGGAATTGTTCTAGCGACAACTGTTCCGAAGACAATAGTTCTAGCGACAACTGTTCCAAAGACAATTGTTCTAGCGACAACTGTTCCGAAGACAATAGTTCTAGTGACAACTGTTCCAAAGGCAATAGTTCTAGCGACAACTGTTCCCAATACAATTGTTCTAGCGACAACTGTTCCAAATACAATTGTTCTAGCGACAACTGTTCCAAAGGCAATAGTTCTAGCGACAACTGTTCCCAATACAATTGTTCTAGCGACAACTGTTCCAAAGGCAATAGCTCTAGCGACAACTGTTCTAAAGACAATTATTCTACCGACAACTAATCCAAAGGCAATAGTTCTATCGATAACTGTTCTAAAGATAATTATTCAAGCGACCACTGTTCTAAAGACAATTGCTTCAGTAACAACTGTTCCGAAGGCAATAGTTCTAGTGACAACTGCTCCAAAGACAATCGTCTAGCGACAACTATTCCAAAGGCAATTATTCTAGCGACAACTGTTTTCACAACACTTATTATCGTCAAAGTACTGGTCATTGGATATATCGTAGTCAGAGGAATTGTTGCCGGAGTATTTGACACGGGGTGGTAAATAGTTCCTTATACCAGTTTATTTATATATCCACCTACTAGCAAGTCTCTAATAAACTCGTTCTGAATGTGACTAAACTGTGTTGTGTATCCGTTTGACAGATTATATTCTGGACCCCCACACTGCTGTGGCCAAAGTGGTAGCGTCTCGGGTACAGGACAAGCACCGCCCAATGCTGATCGCCTCCACGGCACATTATGGGAAGTTTGCCGAGGTTGTGCTGAAAGCATTAGATATAAACAAAGTACAGGCAAAGCCACTTGAACTGCTCGATGCACTCAATGATCTTCAGCCGAATCCTCCTATGCACCAACGTCTAGTCAATTCGTTAAAGTCCGAGAGTATAGAACAAAACTCGTGTGAAGCGTCAGTGGATGAAATCGTTAACAAGGTCAAACGGTTCATTACTACCTTTTAGAGCAGTCAATAGTCTAAACCAGGAAATCCTTATCGAGAACGTCGGTATGCCTGACATTTCCTACAAACATTCACGGTTTCGAAGCAATTAACTTGAAAATGTCAACAATGGCGAATTGATTGCAGAGGTCTTCCTTTTGCTCTGCTTCCAGAGCTACATTTTGAAACACCAAAGATTTTTGTTGTTGGGTCTTGTTTACTGCCAGTGATGTCTGGGAAGGTTTCCTTCATCCATTGGACTGGCAAACCGTCATGAGTGAAATAATGAATAAACCAATATAATGTGTTCATTCAAAAAATTTAGAAAACCCTTACAAAATTCACTAATGCTTTCTTTACGTGTAGCCTACTGTAAGCACACGGCTATTCTTACAAATTTCATGCGGTCACCATACATCCAGATGAAGAGGTGTGTGCATCTTTTGACAAATAAAATATCTCATTTCACAAAAATATTGTACACCGGATTTATTGACCCACACTGCTTTACAACTTTTCTATTTATTTATTTATTGCTTGTTTCGCTGTTCACGGATGGAGGAAACCATGCACCCGCAGTCATTGGGAACCAACAATAACAAGAGAATCACAGGACACAGGGGGGTAAGGACAAGCTAAAGTGCATAAATCTTCGCCCATCGTAAAGCAACAGAACCAAAACTTTGTATGGGGTTTAAGTTCATTTAACATCGCACTTAAAGGGGAAAACAACTGTTTTTCGACCTAAACTTATTATTTTTCAAAGACAAACATCTGTATTACACTTGCATTCGAGTCAGCATAGCCGCTAATTAGTTAATTTAACAGGCGGGACAGACGTCATTGTTCGAAAACACGGTCGGTCACCAGTGTGTCCGTTTGCTCATGGATGTATTGGAAGGCATCTGTAACAACACGGCCTATACACAAGCTTGGTCTTCCGGGCGCAATGTTAATCTGTTGTATACATATCAACATAGCTCTGTGAGTAACACATACGTTAAGCATGTTTCCAGCTGACATGCGGTTTTTAAAAATCTGGTTTTTAGTCACAGGTTCATATGTACAAGCGGTTGTTTGTTGTTTCGCTTGGGGACGAAACCCTCACTTTAGGCTTTATATGAAATCATCCACCAGTTCAGGCAATAGGAGACAGCCACGACTAGATGATGTAACTACAGTGTTTTCGAACAATGACGTCAGTTCCGCTTTTTAAATTAACTAATTAACGGCTATGCTCATTCGATTGCAAGTGCAATACAGATGGTAGTCTTTGAAAATATGCAATAAAAATAATAAGTTTAGATCGACAAAAATTGTCTTTCCCTTTAATGTTAATTTCACTCACGTTACGGTGTGCCAGACCAATGGGTGAAGGAAACCACCCAAATACACGACATGATATACAGACATCACAAACAGATTAGCTTGATGTTGCCACTTAGCCCTCAGAGCACCCGACCAACAGGATTTGTTTGTTTGTTTGATTGGGGTTTAACGTCGTACTAAAGGGTATTCCACTTATATGACGACAGACTATCCACTTCACACTGCTCCCTGCCTTATCACGGTGGAAAACCGAGAGGAAACCTCATAAAAAACACCCCCGCGATTGCCGGAGCAACATCTTGTGACTCACTCATATACCTGAGGACTTGATCCTGTGAACAGAACATCGAAGTAGGCTCAGAAAGCGCACTCGCTAACCACTGAGCGACGACCGCGGGCCCACCCCGACCAACAGGAAGCTCCCTCCCAGCACTTCTCCCAAATCAATGTAAGAAACCAAGTGACTTTTATTACAGCTGGACGGCTGTTATGTCAAAGGAATAACAAGACGGTTTTTATTAGTATAACATTAGCAGTGCCACTTTATTACCATCATAGTGAACAAGTGTCATATAACAGTAACTACAATTCTTTTCTAAGAATAAACAGTATATATCAGCAAATTAAAAGTTTTTTTCAGATAAAAAATGTTTATGACATGAACTAAATATGTAAACAAGAGAAACAAAACAGGTCACACTGTTTATTATGATCACATAATTAAAACAAATTATATTTTAAAGAAAAGAAAAAAAGAACACAATAAAATATGTCTATAAAAGTTTCAAAACACACTGTAAGTAATAAGAAATTGATAAAACTCATAGTACCAAGAAATAACAGAAAACTAAATCAAAATTGAATGTGTGCCTTATATCCTGATGACTTATCTATAAAGATTAAATGCTTTTAAATTCTACCAAACAAAACTTATATCTTTCAAATCCATTCATTTGGTCCATTTTAGACTGCATCGGAAATTGATAAAACTCATAGTACCAAGAAATAACAGAAAACTAAATCAAATTTGAATGTGTGCCTTATATCCTGATGACTTATCTAAAAAGATTAAATGCTTGTAAATTCTACCAAACAAAACTTATATCTTCACGGAAAAGATTTGTTGCGATGTTCTTCTTTATGACGCTGACCCCAATCAGACACTGCAAAAAAACCCACAATCAATTTCACTTACCTAACATAGTTGTAATTTGCTAGAAACAGTGTTGTATTATGTTGTAATAATGAGTTCTTATTGGTCATAACTCTTGTAATTAGCCCATAATGTTGTCAATACCTAACAAGGTTGATTAAGTCATCAAAAAGTGCTCCCAATCTGAAAGAAACTAAATTTACCTAGGCTCCTTCATATTTTATTGTTGTTATTTTTGTTTTTTTTTTGTTTGCTTGATTGGGGTTTAACATCGTACTCAATGGTATATTCACTTATATGACGACTTCCCTTCAAATTTGCTTGATTGGGGTTTAACATCGTACTTAATGGTATTTCACTTATATGAGGACTTCACACTGTTCCTTGTCTAAGTATAGTGGAAAACCACGTAAAAAACACCCTCGCGATTGCCGGAGCCACATCGTGTGACTGCCTCATATACCGGATGGTCGATAGATGGACTCGATCCTGTGTACGGTACATTGGAGTAGGATAAGTAAACGCACAAATTTAGTAACGCCCATGTGCTTTTGATGCTAGAAGTTGATCTCACAGAATAATATATCGCAAGGCTTCGGTTGGTGGGCGAATCACAGAACTATGCCCAAACCTTGCTTATGCTAGTTAACAGAGAATTCTCTTGGGCCGTTTCATTGGATATTTGAACTTTCGTATACCTGTGCAGTATTAGATGTACATTCACAAAACAGTGTCTAGTATACAAACCCATTCATTTGGTCCATTTTAGACTGCATCGGAGGCGTTTTACTGGCTCTCTGAGAAAGGAATTTGTCAGCAGCCTAACAACTCTGTCTGAAGATTTTGACTAGAAACGGCTTATAGAGAAATTTAATTGGATGTTTAAAAGTAAACCATGTTCTGAGAATCCTTAGGGACAGATGGTTGAATAGAGCCTACTGGTGTCCCCAAGAGCTAAAGAGGAATAGGAAGCTCATCTGTTTGTGATGACATTGTACTAGGTCCTGTGATTTGTCCCGTTTTGTCTTTGTTTGTTGCCAGTGGCCTAGAGGGTGGTTTCCTTTGAAAACCCCATTGGGTGGGCGGGCGGGCAGGCACTAACAGTTTTATTCTAAACTTTTCTACATTACAACCCTTGGTGACAACTAAAATCTATTGCAAAGCCCCCTGATAGGAAATTGACCAAGGTTCAAGATAACTCACCTGTTACAAGGACTTTTGACCAATCATTCTCATGGTGACAACCCAACTGATGGTGAGCATACAAGTTCCAAAACAGCCAACCAATAGCGAGCGTGTGTATTCTGGTTTAAGAGGCTCGGCCTTCCAAGGATACATGTAGATTGTCTTGTTTCTTTGATTGGGGTTTCACGTCGCATTCAAGGGTATTTCACTTATATGACGACGGATTTTCCACTTCACACTGTTCCTGCCTTGCCTAATTACGGTGGAAAACTGAGAGGTAACATTGTAAAAGCGACCCCCGCGATTGCCGGCGCCACTTCATGTGACACTCATATACCTGATGGTCGACAGACGGACTGGATCCCGTGTACGGTACATCAAAGTAGGATTAGTAATTGCACATGCTATCCAATTAGCTATGGCTGTGGGCCACTGTTCTCTGTGTATTAATATTCAAGTCTTATTTTTTGTCAATGAAAGGTATCATTGTAAATTGTTACCTTGGCAGTCCCGTCCACAATAATACCGAGCATTCTCCACCTCTTCAGTGCGACATCTAATCAAATACAAATAAATCAAACATAGCAAGATCAGAAATTCTTCATCAAAAAGAGTTGTTGTTGGACTGGATTTACGCTATATACCACATTTAATTTGTCAGATTATTTACCATGACAATGGTATGATAAACTGAGATGATGGTCATGAAAGAATATTTACCTAAACTAAAGGGTTTACAGATGTGGACAATTTAAAAAAAAAACAATTCCAGCATGACAAGAAATAAGTTAAACCACCATCTATCTTCTAATTGAGCATAAAGACGAAAAGTGTTGTGTTTTTTAGTAACGCTGAACTGATAAATCTGACAGTGCTGTTTTATATCCTGTTACAGGGATGATTTTTAGATGGTTGTCACCAAACCAAACCAAATGAGAAAATGTTGTGTAAACATGACAATGCGATTTGCCTCAACTCAAGGCAATATTTTTTAAAATGTACACTTTTTAAAATCTATAATTTTAACACATAAAAGAGATATTTCACTGCCGTTAAATAACACTTTTTGCTATTCACTTCAAATTGTTCTGCGTCAAAGTCCTTCATTTATATTATGACGAAACATATGAATGCCCGTCATTTCACCATGCAACACAAAGGCTAGTAATTTGTCATGATGTTTCGAATAACATCCTTCTATTCCATGTCACCTTTTGAATAGGGTGACGGTCATTTTGTTACAATCTTGCTGGGTTTGAAATTGTCATAGAAAATTTAATAAAACAGCTCTGATTTAGGAATTTATTGTTGATATAAATAGTAAAAAGAATATTACAGTGCAGTTTGAATACCATAACATTGCTCTCGCGAATGGTTGAAAGGATATAACACAGTGCAGTTTGAATACCATAACATTGCTCTCGCCAATGGTTGAAAGGATAATCTCTTTCACCACTCACTCAAGCTTTTTTATGGCAATTCAAAATTCACTGTGTAATATCCTGTAAGTATTTCAGTGCAAAGCCGTCAAATTACGATAGGATTCACAATCTTCATAATTCTAAATTAGGGAATTTTACAGTTGTTTCGATATCCAGCTATAGTGTTTACAGCAAAAACATGTACATTCTTTCAGACGGATGTACATGACAACGACGATACCCCTAGCTCAATTATTGGCAGACAGTAAACACTGGATGGATTATCTGATAAACTTTTCCCTTGCCCATGCTTTTTTGGATGTCTTCCAAATTTGAACAGAACTTCAATTCATTGATTTGTGTTTTATAACATGCAAACGGGTATTGTATACAAACAACTCCGAAGAAAGATAATGACTCCTGATGATGATTTGATCAATAAACTGAAACCTTGAGTGAAAATGTTTTCATTATCTTTTTTCGGACTTGTTACTATACTTTGTAATGTTAAACTCCTAAGTGGTAGTCATTATATAAGGGGCATTTCCTTTTAAAAATTAGAATCATTTGTGATATGACGAATGTCAATACTTTCCTATAGCCCATGGCATAATTAAACCATCACAGAACATGTGAAATTTAACCAGGTCTCAACACAAGTGAATTGATTGATTGATTGATTGAATGGTGTTTTAGGCCGTGCTTTAGGGTATTTCACTTAATGACGGTGGTGTATTCAAACAATAATTGACACTAGCACAACCATGATGTGAAGCATTTCCATAATGTTGGAAAGTTGATTTTCTCCCAGTGCTAAGTAAAGACAGCATTGCTACTCTTCAAACAAACTGCCCTTAGCCAGAGGTTTCAACACAAATGAAAGATTAGGTGTGACCCATATCAAATATAGATACGATTTGTACTAAACCCCATTCACCAATAATATTGGTACAAAATGTTTACACACCAAGGCCGACTCATACTTAAAAATAAAAATAGCACACACACATACAGAAAAGATAGTCTGCTTACTTCTGACATTTCTTGAAGGCTTTAGGCTTGGGCTCCTCTTTCCCACAACTGGCACAGGTTTTAAGTTTCTTGCCTTGAAGCTCATGGCTGCTATTTTCATTTTTGTTGAATCTGGTCTCTTTCTTCATGGCCTGGTTGCTGACAGGTTTCATATCAATGGCTTCTCCCACATGTGGTAGCTGTTTGACCCCATTGTCACCGTTTTCTTTCAGATTTTTTCTCCCCTCCATCGTCTGTTCAGGGTGAATTTCCTTTTGTTTAGTGCCAATTTGCCTCTGTTCAGCACTTTTAGGCTTCTCATGCATGCTGTCTGGTTTCTGTTTAGTGCTTTCTGGATTCTCTTGCATGCTTTCTGTTTTCTGTTCCATGCTTTCTGAATTTTCTTGTAAGCTTTCCTGTTTCTGCTTAGCTTTTTCTGGCTTTTCTTGCATGCTTTCTGATTTGTTATCAGTTCTTTTTTGCTTCTGTTCAGCTCTGCCTGGCTCTTGCACACCTTCTGCTTTCTGTTCAGTGTTTTCTGGTTTTGAATCATTTCCATTTTTCCTCTGTTTTACTCTTGCTTGCTTCTCTTTAACGTTGTCTGGTTTCTGTTCAATCTTTTCTGCTTTCTTATCAGTTCCCTTCTGCTTCTGTTCAGCTCTATCTGGCTTCCCCTGAAAGCCATTTTGTTTCTGCTCAGTGCTTATTTCCTTATTTATCAGCTCTTCTGTCTTTCCTCCATTTTCAGAGTTTTCATTCTTCACCCATTTTCCACTTGCCTCCTTCTCACTTCCCGTACTACTACAACTGGATTGATTTGATTGGTTGATTGGGGCTGATGCTTTATTACTCCTCCCCTTCTTTCCTCTCTTTTTCTTTTTCCCAGAGGCTGCTGCTTCTGAATCTCTGATCTCTGCTTCCTCCATTTCTTTTTCAGCATCTAGCCTTTTCATTAATTCCTCGGCATGTATACCATGCTTGAACATGAGCCCCAGAAGTTCAACATCTTCCTCACTCATTAGGTACGGGCTGGAAACTCCATTCATGTGGTAAAGAAAAGGATAACTCATTTCTTCTGCAGAGGCTTCATCATCTTTTTTTCCTTGATCTACTCTCTTTGAATATCTAGGAGTCTTACCATTCTTATTATAGTCAACATGTTTGTTATCTTTTATCATTCCATCGTTATTCCCTAAAAGTGGACTTGGACACTCTACTGCATCATGCCAAGATGGTTTACATTCAGAAAGTTTGACGGGCTTATCCAGGTCTGCAGAGTTGAGGCCCTTTGATACATGCTTGATAGTAAGATTAACTTTAATGTTACGAGGTGGTGTCGCGGATTTCAGAGCACTGCTGCTTTTCATAGCAGCAGTCGAGGACTCCAGAAGCCCTTTGCCTGCAGTTGATGAAACACTATTTGTTGTGACTTCGACAGTAACATGCTTTTTATCCTGTTTATGGCCAGTAGATGTTGGCAATTCTCCAGATTTAATAATTGGTGATGAATTTTGTTCCGCTCCATCATTAGAACTCATCACAGCTACTTTTTGTGTGACTGTGTCTGGATTAGCAGTACCTGCTTTGGCTCCACTGCATGCAAATCCATGTTTCTGACAAGGCATCTTTGGTTTTTGACATTTGTCACAGAGATGGGAATGCTTGGGGCAGTGATTGTGAGTTATATGAACATTGGTACCTGAGGATTGTTTTGTGGCTTTCTGACTCTCTGCTGAAAGTCTGGAGGTAGACTTTGTGGCACTGGAGGTTTGAGGTTTTGCACACAACATATCAACAACAGCTTCACAAGCTGCGTCTTCCTCATCAGTACCAATCTCCTCTGAATAATGTGTCCTCACAGCCATTCCCTTGCAATAATTATGAATTTTTTCCATTAAACTTGGTTGAGGGCCACTGGCGGATTTGTTTGCACCCTGCATTTGTTTGATTTGGTTTATAAACCTCAGAAGTTTTGCTATGCATTCATCAGATGCTTTTTGACAAATTGGTATGGGGTCAATAGATGGAGTCTCAGTGAGAACTTTTGAGAGATTACTAATCGCTAAGTTACACATTCTTGAAAACTCCAAAACTACTTTTCTTTGGATATCTTGTGTTAATGCAAAATTCAGGGTGAAAGACAGTATTTGCCTTGACACCATGGAATACAAGATTTTGGAAACAAGAGATCTCTGACAACGATATGCAGTCCGTAAGTTCTTGTGTAATCTAAAGAAAAACAGACAGTTATAAATAAAAAATGATAAAGTAAAAATTATTTTTTTGTTTGGTGTTTGAAGCTCTTTTTACAATTATTTAATCATAGCAGTGTGTGAGCACAGTGAATAAGGGAAAACACCCTTGACATCAATGGCAACAACAATGAAAAGACACGGCAATGACAAGAAGCAATACAAAGACATCACGTACACATCAGATTTGTGTTGATCACAGACTCTTATAACCCCAGGGAAAGCTCTATCCCTACTGCCCCCACTCCCCGCTTCCACCACCACACAAAAACAAACAAAAACTCAACTAGCCATGAATAGTGTCTCCCAATGAGAAATGGCATTATCTCTTGTATTAACGGTCTAATACAAACTGATTGATTGGTATTTTGCACCGTGCTCAAGGGTATTTCACTCATATGACAGTGGTGATCCAACAATAATTGACACTAGCACAACCATAAAATGTGAAGTGATAGAGTTGGAAAAATCTGTCTTCCTCGAGGGCCACAGAAAGACAGCATTGATATATACCAAGCAATCTGCCCGTAACTGAAGAATTTTTAAGAAACTTGTTTCATAGGTTTTCTTTCATATTTATAAGAGGGAACAAAATAACTGTCTGAGGGACAAAGATAGAAGCAAAAAACCCTGATGTAATTACTATAACTCTTGGAATAGTCTGAAAGCATCCTAACAATTTACAAATCTCCCCCAAAACGTCATGCAGCATGTCTTAATATTTTGTTTGTTTGATTGATTGGGGTTTAATGTCGTACTCAAGGGTATTTCACTTATATGATGACGGATTGTCCACTTCACACTGTTACTTGTCTCATTAGGGTGGAAAACCATGAGGAAACCTCGTAAAAACCACCCTGCGATTGCCACATCGTGTGACTCACTCATACACCTGATGGTCAGTATGTCTTCATAAATCGGTAACTGATAACCTCCATGTTTTGAGTGTACGTGTGACTAAAGACACCTTATTATCTCCCTTGCAAAGCTTTTACCATGATGTATGGCTCTCATATAAACTCTTGGTTAAATCAATTAGCTTTAGAGAATTTTTAAAAAGAATAGAAAAAACGAAAAGAGAATAATAATTATACAAGATACAAGATTTAGTAAACAAAACTAAGATTTAGTAAACAAGACTAAGATTTAGTAAACAAGATTAAGATTTAGTAAACAAGACTAAGATTTAGTAAACAAGACTATGATTTAGTAAACAAGATTAAGATTTAGTAAACAAGATTAAGATTTAGTAAACAAGACTAAGATTTAGTAAACAAGACTAAGATTTAGTAAACAAGACTAAGATTTAGTAAACAAGACTAAGATTTAGTAAAAAAGACTAAGATTTAGTAAACAAGACTAAGATTTAGTAAACAAGACTAAGATTAAGTAAACAAGATTAAGATTTAGTAAACAAAACTAAGATTTAGTAACCAAAAAAAGACTAAGACAGCTACTTACTTTTCTATCATCTGTTTCAGTTTGCTGAGAGCCAATGGGTTGTCCCGTGAGTGGTCCAACCATCGAAGGGAACCCTGAGGACAAAGATTCAGGGAATTTATGGGTTATATTGTTAGCAGAACAAACCAAAGGTACATGGATAACCAAGCTTAACTGAATTTATGGGTTATGCTGTTAGCAGAACCAACCATGGGTACCTTGAGAACTAAGCTTCAGGGAATTTATGGGTTATGCTGTTAGCAGAACCAACCAAGAGTACCTTGAGAACTAAGCTTCAGGGAATTTATGGGTTATGCTGTTAGCAGAACCAACCAAGGGCACATTGAGAACTAAGCTTCAGGGAATTTATGGGTTATGTTGTTAGCAGAACCAACCATGGGTACCTTGAGAACTAAGCTTCAGGGAATTTATGGGTTATGCTGTTAGCAGAACCAA
>JAQQZZ010136565.1:0-13429 GCA_030265115.1 Mopalia vespertina | reverse complement strand
TCGCGTTGTGCCGTTGATACCTGACATATAACATGGCCAAAAGAAAATGGGGAAGGTAAGACGGCATTTAGGTCTAATGCCATTCTGGCTATCATATCGGACTATCATATCCATATTTAAATATATACTTTTAGTGTAGAGAAAAATAATAAACGATTTTTTTTATCTTATTTTCATTACCCAAGATTTTGATGTCAGAAGCCGAGATAATTTTAATTATCTCTGACCACGAGCAAGGTTTATTGGTGCCGAGATATTTATCTCTGACCACGAGCAAGGTTTATTGGTGCCGAGATATTTATCTCTGACCACGAGCAAGGTTTATTGGTGCCAAGATATTTCGGGGCCCAAAAAAGCAAACATTTTTGGATGTTTATTCCATGGGGCCTGCCGTATAGATGTGTCCTACGCCCCCATCACCTATCTTAACCTGTGTCAGAGGCTGGAAATTGATCCGCCGCTATCGCCGGTTGAGATACATGTAGGGAGATGAATCGTAGATCCATGCAGATTAGATCCAGGTATCGTCATTATACATGCTATACTGATAATGCAGGTAGGTAATTTTTAAGACGAAAGCACATTGTGCTACTGTCACTACTGATTGTTCACAACAAGTGTCGCAGAATGCTATTATTAGTTACATAGTGCTTACCATAATCAGGCTCTGGCTGAACTGTCTTGATTCTCAAATATTCTCTAAAATTCGTTACCGCTTGATCCTCTGCCGCCATTCTGTCAAGTTGCAAATATATATTTAGGTCATTGTTGCAAAACTGTGTCACGTACTTTGACCTCTCGCTTCATGAAAAACCGAAGACAGACGGAAATATCCGAAGTTTCATAAGCGAGACACATTTTGAAAACCACTAAGTAGTACCATACCATAGTATCCAGCTTTTCAACGGAGACTTATGGCACACCAAACCGGAAAAAGTCAAGACTTTAACATTATACTCCAAGAAGTATACTTTTTGCTTACGGTAATAAAAAAACGGAAGATATATTTAAACACTGTACAGGAAATATTAAATCTGTAATAAAAATCTTGGATCGAAAACAAATACTAGGACTGTAGAACATGCAGTTTTGCAACAAATATAATTCTTGGAACAAATTAAAATTCTTGGACGTGTCATAGTTATTTTAGTTTGAGTAAAATGTATACTTCTTGGAGCAAAATTGAAAAGTTTTGAATTTTTTACGCTTTGGTGTGATTGCTTACGGTCTATTAAATGTACAGTTCTGTACCTCTGGGCCTAATTAATAGTCTATCATACAATGTAGCCTTATTTTGATAACGGTCTATACGCAAGTCATGGCGGCAAGACGGCGACTATTTTAATCAAATAAATTTTGATGTCAGCTAAGTATCGATACAAATTTTGGGATTTAATTGCTTTATTTGTGTTTTAAATTTCATTTCCATCTTCCAGCAAAATTTACACTCTAAAAAACATTGCATTTGTCCCACATACATCCATTTTATTTAAACGGTCGTCTTACCTCCATAATGTTGTATGCTCGTCATCCGGCAAAGTACTACTGTATAAGTACCCTGGGACTAGGTTATGTTGTCTTACATATCTGCAGGGCAAAGCAGTTCTTGTTGAAAGAAACAAGTCTAAATTTTCATAAACCCTACTACTGTTCATTGTATAGGCCATGAAGGTCCAGCAAAATTTACATTCTAAAAAACATTGCATTTGTCCCACATACATCCATTTGTTTAAACTGTCGTCGCCTTACCTCCATAATGTATAGACCATGAAAGGTCTCATAATAATATTCGGTAAATTATCCCAAATTGTATCTTCGTCATCCGGCAAATTACTACTGTATAAGTACCCTGCGACTAGGTAATGTTGTCTAATACATCAACAAAGCAGAGCAGTTCTTGTTGAAAGTAACAAGTCGTAATTTTCGTAAACCAGACTCCAGTTCATTTTGCCTCAAATTGCTGGATTTTCACCTAAGCATGGTGAGGTCAAGATCTCTAGCACAGGACATCCGGGGCGAACATAATGACGCTGTTTTATCCTAGTTCATAAACCCTGGTCAATTAAGCTTTTTATTGTTCAATGGCATATTCCGTGTTGTCAGTTTTATACTAGCAGGGTTTATTTAATTATTCATCGGATAAGCCAGATGCCACTTAAAGGGTTCGTACACCTTAATCAGGCATTTCAATTTTCAAGGTCTTTTCAAGCATTTGAAAGTAGTGTGCAAACTCTGGTCACTTAATGGCTAGAAAACTACAGACACCTTGCTAATTATCTGGCTCCATTTTGTGTTATGATAGGTATTAGGTCAATCCAAGGGCTGGACAGAGCCTAAAAGGGGAGATAAATCTGTTACTGATTAATCTTGTGGTGCCATCTATTGGATTGACTTACAACAGCATTTTGTAAGTCTATGACATAGGTGGTACTGTCAGTTATATGAGTAACAGATTTATCTCCCTTTTTTTTAACAACAGTAAACATTTTCATTGAAGATGCTGCAGACTACTGACAGATAGTCACTCTCATACGATGTTGCATAACTGTTGACATTGTTGCTACCAACAATTCTCTGCAGTTTCTGTACAATAAATGTGCACCTTGAGTAGTTTACTTAGACCAGTAAGGATCACAACAGAGGCAGCATTGTGCTTTTACCTGTACTTAAGGTTATTTCACTCATATCAAGCGGTGTCAGCACAATGGGTAAAGGAAATCCAGAACAGAATATCTCTGCATTGCTCCTTAGCACTCAGAGCATCAGGGCAACATGAAACTCCCTCCAACCACCAGCTGTTGGATAATAGTAAAAAAAAAACAACAACTCAAGGACGTGAATAAAATATAACATAAAACTAGTTTTTGTTGAGCTAATTTATGTCTGGAAAGGTCATAAACAATTGCAAGATGCGCTTTTAATAAAAAACACAAAGAAAAACATTTTGATTTATAAAATAGTTGTCATCTTGTTCCGTACATGGTGATGAATGCAACATATAGATTAACAAGACGTGTCACAAACATACAATCAATTGGGTTGGCCAGCAGCTAAAAAGGGAGATAAATCTGTCCCTTATATAACTGGCAGTGCCACCTATGTCATTAACTAACCATTGCATTAAATTGCATATTCATACCATGCTATTGTTAGTCAATGGTATAGGTGACTATTTTGGCCATATGAGTACTTATTTATCTCCCCATTTGACGACTGACCAGCCCCATTAAATTATATTGTTAGTTGTCAATGACATAGGTGGCAATTTTGGTTATACATGTATGAGTAACATATTTATCTCCCTTTTTGACCTCTGTCCATCCCCATTTTTGTCACAATATGTTTGCCGTAAGGTTACAAATACAAAACTTATACATTTTATAAATTCCCAACTATATAAAACAAATAAAACTTAAAGAACCCTGCACCGATAATCCAACGTACAGCTTCCAAAAAAGCGTAATCTACCGAAAATCAATGGTAACTGATCAGGAGTTTTCGTTCACATTTTTATCACTTTTGACTTGCATAGATTGATTGGTTGATTGATGAGTGCGTATAACAGTATGCAAAGGGGTATTTAACTTATTTGTATACATTTTATGAAGGCATGCCATCCCAATTGATAAATGTTTTGATCGCTTGGTGTTATGGATATTTTCACGTATATGACGGCGATGTACTTCCATAAAATGCAACACAACCATATTGTGCAGTGTTATATATAAATGCTTGGTTGGAAAATAAATGTTCCTCCATAGCTGACAGCATAAATATATAATTGAATATTACTGCCCTTAGCCTGACGACCAATGGACATTGACGGCAACAAAAATGGCTACATACAATCACATGACGCATAGTGTACCGTAAGACAAAATATAGAATTACAATGCAATATAAATCAAGAACAAATCAAGATTAACCATCTTTATTATGTCTCTAATTAAAACACCGGTGTCCTTAAATAAAAGCAAACTATACTACCTTATATAATAAACTATAAAGTTAAAGAACACCTAAAGCTTATACTATTGTTTGTTACAAAACAGCCTCATTGGTCAAGTTTAATAATAAACACTTGGTTTTTCATGGATTTTCCTGCTATAAAGTCTAGCTCACACCTTCATAATTTAATTGCTTCAGACTTATTTAACCGAGTTTTGCTAAGATTTCAAGCAGCTGAAAATTTCTGCAATTCCCCCGAACTGAAATGTCCTGAGCTCTTGTAGCTGTACTCTAGTCCTTATCATATCATTGAATGTCGGAATCAGATTGAGAAAGACTGATTGAACAAGGAGGGATAAACAAATCTAGCTTGTAGTGTTTATTTTTGTCCCCTAGAGAGGCATCTCTGCCCCCTCTTTTTAATGCCACTGTTCTGGTGCTAAAATTTTATTGACTGCTTGTGTTAACACCATGTTAAAGGGCATATAACTTAATCCCACTAGCAAATTGTTATGGGTATCAGCAGGCATCACTAGAGAAGAGGACAAGTATGTATCACACATTTATACTTGGACAGAGATATAAACGAAAGTAACTTATTTCATTTATACTTAAAATTTTTATGTTTTCTGATTGAATGTGGACTGAACATTTGACAAAACCTCAATCAATCCCAAACAATTGAATAAAGAAGGAGTGAGAAAGTACTAATCATGTTGTTTTTTCCCCCCAGTAACAATCAAATGAAGAAACAATAATTAATAAAATGAATCACATAGTTTGATTAATTTTACAAATTTACAAGGAATTTTAAGCCATATAGAAGAACATTTCACATATACATGAAATAGGTGGTAGCGACAGTGTTAAGAAAACCTACAAAGAAAACACTTAAATCACACAAAGTCAGTGGCAACTTTCCTATACATAATCAAACAGCAACACAAACATGACCATAAACATGTGATGTACTTAATGTGATTGAAAATTAATGTTCCTCCAGTGCTAAGTCAAGACAGTATATCTGCATTCTAATATAGATTTGTTTCTATTTCCTATGTCTAGACATTGACAATAAGATACACCCAGGCCATCTTGTTTTGCACTTCTTTTATTTGCTAGTTTTTGGCATATGTCACCCCAAATATTGGCGGAAATTAATGCCTGATGGCCTGGCATAGAGTATGAGAGTTGTCTTAGTCCCGTTCACTATAGAAACTCTCGCGAGAATATGATTATGTAACTATGCTTCGTACATGTACATATAGTCCTGTGACAGAGCCTAAACTGTGAGCGAGGAGCCACCTCCTTCTCTTGGATGCTCTAGTTTTTCAGGCCTTCTGATTTGAGGTGAGTGATAAGTGTTAAAGCACATATCAAATCAATAGACCCGTTTCTTTATGTGAACTACAAATACTGGTCTGTAAATGTAAACTGTTAAAAAAAATTATATCGATCAATGATATATTTTTAACTATTAATACTGATCTCTTAATGCAAATTGTTAAAAGAACATAATTATCAATTATATATTTTTTATTCAATCAGGAAGCCAATTTGATAACTAAAAACTACATAGTACGTATACTACCAATGGGATAACTATGTAGATATTTACCTTTGTTCAGGTATCACAATAATGAACAGCAGGGATTTTTTCATTACTAACATGTTGTTGTTTGTTTGTTTGATTGGGTTTAACGCCATACTTGAAGTTATTTGACTCATATGACAGTGTGACAGCCAAATGGGTGGAGGAAACCACCCCCCGACGCACTGACAACAAACAAAGACACCACAAGACGCCATACACTGGCACCACAAAATAATGGCCTGCATGTTCCCCCTTAGCTCTGGGAGCACAAGGGCAACCGGTAACTGTGATGCAGCCTGCAAAAGATACATCCTCAGCTGCAATACATTGATTTGTTAGCTATGGGAATCAAGGAACAATACTTCTCATCGTTACCAAATTGACCAGAGAGAATCTTGACAAAAACATACTAAAGATCTAGTTATACATCAGAAATAGATTTGGTTGTTATGGTAACCAAAGACAAAGGTTATTGGTTACCATTTGTTGATGGATCACATAAGGCTTAATAAGCTTATAGCCCATCAGTGTCTCTCAGTGCTCGGATGCAACAACAACAACAACAAATAGATGAATTATGCAATAGACCCTTATACTCCTTGTCATGATGAATGTTTAGAAAAAAACTTATAAGTATATATTTAGTTTCTTGTGAGATTTGTAGACAAACGAACAGAAAAAAAAAAATCATACTAAATTAAGAACAATTTTAATCGATAATTAACAAGAATGATCAAAAAAATTGTTTTTCATGTCTCTTTTTCTCCAAGAAAAGAAAACAACTAAATGAATAAACAAAACAGATAGTATCAAAAACGTTTAGACTGGTAAGACGTCAGCTCTTTGGTGCTAGTAAATGAGATGCTCAGAAATAAACATCCATTTGATTAAGATCATTGAGTGAGTCATTTGGTGGAAAAGTGTAATTGTGAACAGTAGACAATATGTCCAACTTTATGCTTACATCAATTTGGAAGACAAACAAATCACTTTAATTAAATTAGGAACCCACTTCCTTTGTAGTTTGACATGCTCTCCAAATGATAGACCCATTTTGCTTTGTGTATACGGTAATACCACATTTCATAAATCTATACGATACAGCCTCACTCCAAAATTTTAAGCCCCTCTCCCTAAATTTTAAGCTCTCTCCCTATGAAATTCATAGTACCCCTCCCTAAGTCTTAACTTCCTTCTCCCTAAATTTTAAGCACCTCTCCCTAAGTCTTAACCTCCTTCTCCCTAAATTCTAAGCACCCCTCCCTAAGTCTTAACTTCCTTCTCCCTAAATTTTAAGCGCCTCTCCCTAAGTCTTAACTTCCTTCTCCCTAAATTTTAAGCGCCTCTCCCTAAGTCTTAACCTCCTTCTCCCTAAATTTTAAGCACCTCTCCCTAAGTCTTAACCACCTTCTCCCTAAATTTTAAGCACCCCTCCCTAAGTCTTAACCTCATTCTCCCTAAATTTTAAGCACCTCTCCCTAAGTCTTAACCTCATTCTCCCTAAATTTTAAGCACCCCTCCCTAAGTCTTAACCTCATTCTCCCTAAATTTTAAGCTCCTGTCCCAAATAATATACCCATTTCCATTAATCATCAATAGACCTTATTATCATAAGACATATCCAATTCACTGAAACTAACAAAGCAACAGACCCTCATTAACCAAAATACCCCATTCCTTAACTGATCACTTATGACTGAAACAGTTGGTGAATATAAGTTAACCATCTTAAATCTAAAAAAAACATTCTAAAATACATAATTTTTTTGTCAAACTTTTTGCATTATCAAAATTATAAAAAGAAGATTTCAGAAAGGTAAAAAAAAAAAGTCAAAATTTTACCCCTGGCTAGCAGTAGAGTCCTTAACCATCTGCATGATACCTCTGGAATGTGCATGGGAAGACAGCATGATAAATCATTGATTTCTGACCATAATGTACGAGAAATGTCTTTTGAAGAAAAAACAACAACATAGCTAATGTCCAAAGATAACAAAGTCAGCAGTGACTTATCAGTTAAGGCACATACATGATCATTAAAACAAGATTATTCAACGGAATCTCAACAAAATTTGACTGGTTTGAAGACTTCACATTGCCTGTATTCAGTTGAAAAGTAAATATTATCTTAGCATAATTCTAAAAACATCAATCATCCAGAATAAATGCTAAATGTTATGCCAGAATGATCAGACCACATTTACATTTTTGATTGATTGATTGACAAATTAACATTTAGCAATAACCAATTATTTATTTGCCATTAACACTTTGTTTCTCCTTGTTTGTTCCATTGCAATCGCATATGAATAAATTCTGGCATCTACAACAATTCCTTGTTTGGCAAATTCTGTAAGAAATAAAAAATAACATTTTAATACAAACAAATTCCTTGAAACATTTGGAAGCTGTGAGTTGATGAGGTGTCAACAAAGTTCCATTAACTACAAGCATTTTGAACTCTGAACTCTGAACTCTGACGGACAGGGTCAGGGCTTCACTATCGCTTGGCTGAATTCACAAAAGTAAAAGCTGTCAAGGTTTCCAGCAGAGAATATTAATGGGTTTGTTTGTTTGTTTGATTGAGGTTTAACATCATACTCAAGGGTTTTTTCACTTTACACCGTTTCTTGCCTAAATACTATGGAAATCCTGTAGTTCCACTGAATAGTTTAACATAATGATGACGGCATAATAAATGCTGAAATATTGAGTCAAAATGAAGTTATAGTTTTTCGGAGTAACACTACTTGTGTATTATGTTACTATGGGAAATCGATAGGAAACCTCGTAACAGCACATCGTAATAGCACTTCCAAAGAAGCCAGAGTGGAGATCAATAAGACATGTACATGAGGATAACAAAAATTGTACATTCTGAAATCCATTGAATGAATGCCACAACGCCACTGTCAACAAACAACAACAACACAGGACAATATCAAGATGGAAACCAATGACACTACAAACCAATCCGATCCATGTTGCCATTTAGCTCTAAGAGCATATTGAAATCCATTTATTCAGTTTGAAACAAATAGATAACACAGGTCAACATCAAAGATGCAAAATAATTACCTACACACCAATCAGATCCATGTTGCCATTTAGCTCTAAGAACACTAGGGCAACATGAAGCTCCCTCCCAACCCTGCTCACTCGCTTTATTCATATGTGTGATTCTACATCAACATGATCAAGATGACTTACTATTAAGAGCTTCCAATAAGGAATCCAGCGGAAGTTTCAATACTTCTATGAACTCTGAAAACAAAAACAACAAAATAAATATAAATAATTCAGAAAATCATTTTAATGTAATATTCTTTTGGATAGGTTTCAGGTTTGTTCGATTGAGGTTTAATAATGTACTCCAGTGTATTTCGCTTATATGATGACACAGATTGTCCATTTAACACTATTTCTTGCTTAATAGTGATGGTAAACCAAAAAGACACCTCGTAGACTTCACCCCCTGTGATTGCTGCAGCCACATGATGTGACTCACTCATTTATTTGATGGTCGACATATGGACTCAAACTTGGAATGGTACAGGACTCTAGCAGATTGATTTCTCTTTTTATTTCACTCAAATGAAGGCGTACCAGGCCAATAGGTGAAGGAAACCACCCTCGACACGACTAACAACATACAAAGACAACATGGGACAAAAACACAACACGTTACTTCATTTACCATGGGAATCACACCTAAAAGAAACCCCACAAGGGGAAACTTAGTTGGCTATGATAATCCCAATAATCTCCAATGCTTAGTCAATGATTCTACAATATGCTTATTGATAAAACTAAATTCAAGACTCAAATTACACTAATTGTAACTGGAATTTTCAGATGAATGTTTATCTTTAAATAAGATGAATAAAAAACATTTTGTCCATTTTAGTCAATGGGGTCCAGAAAAACTTAAGGACTAAGATGAATCATTTGACCACTAGCTCATAGAAAACAAGAAACTCCCAGGGAACAAATTTAAAAAAAAATTAAATCACTAAAAAAATTTCATTTGCAAAATGTGTTATTTATCAATAAGATTAAAGCGGAAAATGTTTGACAACTTGTTGTCCATTAGCTCTAGAAAAATCAATAAAAAAAAATTTAGTTTGCAAAAAGTGTTTTTAACCAATAACAATAATTAGAAAATCTTTGACAACTGATTTTACTGCCTATCATTCCCGCAGGAAGCATGCAAATGCTTTTTCTCTACATATATATATTTTTTTTGAAGAAAAAGAAAACTTTGTTGGCTTCCACAGGAATTGGAACTCTGGTCTCTGGCTAACAGGGCCACGACTCTAACTGATTGAGCTACAAAGGCTCACAGTAAAACAACCACAACTCTTCAGCCAAGTAAAGGCGGCATGTATATAGAAACAGTACTACAGATGTTTTTAAGTATTTTAATAATTGCTGAAAATATATTTATATATAAATATCAGATAAAGATAAAATATAAGAGAAAAAACCCTACATACCTGTGTCATCTGGAAAGGTAAAAACAGAAACAAAATTAGCATACAAGTATCAGAAAACAGTTAAATATAGAGCAATCACAGGATGATTATTACGAAGACATTACAAACGGATTGGCTTCATGTTGCCCTTTAGCTCTGGAAGCACCTGGGTAACAGGAAGCTCCCTCCAAGACCTCTGCCTGTTAATATCACAATGAAATACACAGTATTGAAAACTGTTGTTAAACTAAACATATAAATGGAGGTATTATTTGTATTAGTTTATTGAGTTGGATCTGGCTTTCACATCCTACTTTTATTTCGTGAATACAATAGCGTGCCAGTCTAATAAATGAACGCAACCATTCTCGAGGTCACTAGCAACAAAGACAAGACAAGACAATCACAACTTCACAAGACCCAAAACAAACAAAACCCTACAAACAAAGAGAGTACCAGGCTAACCAGAAGCTCCATCTACACACCATTCATAAAAATTGAGACGTCCAAAGGGTAAAAATGGACAACTCATGAAGTTTTTTAGGTTTCAAATTCTTTTGAAAATTAAATAATTTTCAGTTCTGTTTTATTTTGATGACTGTGACACGTTACTTTTCCTTTTAGCTCTTGATTGGCATTTTATGTCGTACTTAAGATTATTTCACTCATATGATGGCATGCTAGCTGGTGGGCGAAAGAAATCACCTGATGCCACTGATAATAAACAAAGACACGACAGGACAAACACAGGACACAATTTGCCCCTTAGCTCTTAGAGCACCAAGGCAACACTCTCTCCTAACCACCCGCTTTCCCTTCAGCAAATGTTTGCATGAAAAAGCCAACTTAAATGGACTATACCTGGTTCACTCTGTGGGTTTTTATTTATAACGTCATCTCCATCAATCTGAAAATAAGATAGCCAGTTTTATATGAGCAACAACTGATTACTGTTCTAAGCAAACTAAAGGTTATTTCACTTATATAACAGCATTTACAGCTGATACAATCTTAAGAATTGTCAAATATTATATTTTGAATTTAAATCTCTTGATAAGGGTTTTTATTTGATTGGGGTTTAATGCCATACTTAAAGTTGCTTCACATATATGACATATTCCAGCCAACAAAGACAACCAGGACAATTATAGGACAATCAAAGATGTAAAACAAAGACATCACAAACAGATCGACTTCATGTTGCACCCTAGCTCCGACAACTCTAGGACAACAGGAAGCTCCCTCCCTACCCTCCATCTAGAATAAAAGTAGACAAAAAATTCCGGAGATCGGTTACAAAGAGCTGGCACCAGTGTGATTGGAGTAAAAACAAAAAAACAAATTGGTACACTGCAACACGTAAAAGAGAGGCAGATTAAAGGTTGACAAAGAATTTCGCAGTTCAGATCCAAGAACCTGGCACAAGTGCAAATAATATGCAAAAAAAATCATCTCCTCCTTGTCCTTTGTCTATAAATCTGGTCTTATTTTAAGTGGCAATTGACAAATTTATAAGCTAATGAAAACACTTACTTCTACGGTGACCATATTTATGGTACAGTTACTAGTACCTGGGTCAAGACAAGTCACTACAAAAAATAAAAAAATAATATTTAGAATGAAACAGCCCAAATAAATTAGCAACATATTTTATCAAAGGTTAGAGGATACATTGTCACCACATATTTCAGTTTAAAATTAAAATGGTTTAATTCTATTTGATCAATGTATGTGTTCTGACTTTATAAAAGTATGGTATCGTCTATATTAAAGCTTTATGCAATTAAACTTGCATCTACCAACACATGTATACACCAGAATTTTTCTCAACCGACATAATTCTTTGGTCTCGTTTTCGATACATTATGAAGTATAAATGTACTTTAGCTTGTGTACACCAGAACTGGTCTTTTTAGGATATCAACAGGATTTCTTAGCCCTGAGCCAGACGGCCTATATGTTATTGTTTATTGTTAGGCTATCAATCTAATGTAGCTAAATACACTATTCTAAGGAGTATACTAAGCTATATGTAGATTACTTGGAGAACAATGTTTTGCCTGTCCCACAAACCCAGTCTCTTCCTTGAGCTCTCTGACAGCTGACTCTTCTGCTAACTCATCTTTATCTATTAGTCCTGTGAAACCAACAACAAATATTTGAATTTAACATAAAACAAAATTTTGTTTGATTACGTCGCGATTTTTTACGTCATACTTTGATAATACATTCCTTCAGTCATAAGACAGCATGCTATAAAGACCTTCAAAATATGCAAACTATTCTGAAAATAACGTGACCAAAAGACAATTATACCAAAAAACTCTGAATCTCAAAATTCAATACCAGAATGAATTTAAGCAAAAACACTACATCAAAATAAAATATAAATATAGAGCTTCTAAATCCTTTCATTTCAATGCAGACACACTTTCATTAAAATATTCTGTGAGAATTTCTGGTTTTTCCTTAAACATTGGCTTAACCTCAACAAGTAAGAGTATGTATACTAGCTTCTAAATTGTATTTATTATTGTTTGTTAGATTAGGGTTTAACAGTATATTAACAGTTATTTCACTTATACCTAGCATTGGAGGAAAATTAACTTAACTACATTATGGATTTGTTTGTTTGTTTGATTAGGGTTTAACATCGTACTCAAGGGTATTTCACTTATATGACGGATTGTCCACTTCACACTGTTCCTTGCCTAATTACTGTGAAAAACCAGAAGATTGTTCATTTGTTTGTTTGATTGGGGTTTAACGTCGTACTAAAGTGTATTTCACTTATATGATGACGGATTGTCCACTTCACACTGTTCGTTGTCTTATTACAGTGGAAATTCGGGAAGAAACCTCGTAAAAACCAGCCCCGCGTTTGCCAGATCCACATCAGGTGAATTCCTCATACACCTCAGGTTCAACAGACAGACTCGATCCTGTGAACAGTACATCGAACTGATTGAAGTAAGATTAGTAAGCGCACTTGCTAACCACTAAGCCACAGCCCCCCAACATTATAGAAACACTTCACATCTTGGTCCTGCTAGTGTCAATTATTGTTGAAATACACCACCATCATATAAGTGAAATACCCTTAAGCACGGTGTAAAACACCAATCAATCAGTCATATGAAGGGGTGCCAGCCAAATGCGCAGAGGAAACCCCCCTAAATGACACAGGTTAAATTACGAAGGGGTGCCAGCCAAATGGGCAGAGGAAACCCCCCTACATGACACAGGTTAAATTACGAAGGGATGCCAGCCAAATGCGCAGAGGAAACCCCCCTACATGACACAGGTTAAATTACGAAGGGGTGCCAGCCAAATGGGCAGAGGAAACCCCCCTAAATGACACAGGTTAAATTACGAAGGGGTGCCAGCCAAATGGGCAGAGGAAACCCCCCTA
>JAQQZZ010136554.1:2913-13429 GCA_030265115.1 Mopalia vespertina | reverse complement strand
TATAAATACAAGTAACTCTCGAGCCTGTGTGAAATGATTAGGACTTGACGTTGGTGGCTGTGATGGCCTAATGGCTGAAGCTGGTAATTCTAGCATAATAGTTTTCGTTTGATCACTTTGTCAGGTAGGCCATCACAGCCACCTACGTCAAGTCCTAATCATTTCACACCAGCTCCATAACGTGTTAGAATCACCCAGAATACGAACAGTTAAAAGAATAAAAAGAAATATTAAAAACTTTATTGAAACTGTTACATGTCCAATGTGTGTAAGAACGGTTGTAAGAACTCCACCGAAAGTTCCGATTAGCTGATTTAACATTTGAGTTGGAAAATAACAACAATAGTCTAACTTGTTTTAGTGGCATTTAAAACAATAGTCTGTTGGAAAATGTTGGCATATCTTATATAGTATATCTTACATCTTATATAATATATGCCAATGCTATACAATTTATCTGAATACAGTCCTCACCTATAAAGGCAACCAAACCCAGCCAAGCACTGGAGATGTCATTCTTGTGGGTGTGGCGACCAAGTGGTGAAGCCAAGTGGTCCTCGAAAGCCTACAATATTATAAACAAGTCAGTGAAATACCTTTTACAAATCAGTCGAATAAATGTAGTTTTGCTAAGTGATGAGAACTATTTTGCTTGAAGATTAAATTAGGAGAAGTTGTTAAATTAGAAAGAACACAGTATGTACTGATATATACTAACAGTCATACATGTCAAACCTATAGAGACTAACAACTATATGAACTAAGAGCAGACAATTAAAATAAAACTCACTTTCTAATGACTATATAACCATAAATTGCGACGCACAAAAAGTTACGGTGTGGCTGTAAGTATTTTTCCTCACGTGGAAAGGTTTTAATTTTAAAACAGCTTGAGATAATATAGTCGGTAACCCAGTCATATCAGTTAGTTTGGTATTGCTAGTTCGTTACCTTAGGTAAAATATGCATTATCGCTCCACTGACTAATGATCCCACAGCTAATCCCATAAACAAGGCCAGCACCAAATTATACACATTCTCTTTGAGACATGGTAAGAAGAAAGCGCCGAGCAGGGAACATATACAAATCAGCAATACAGCTAAAGTCCCGTATCCGTACTCTAGAACAGAATAAAATATACAATTGAATTAAGACAATTAAATTATCATCCCTGGCCCCTTTGCCAATGTTTTGTGTTAAGATATGTGTTTATAGAAAGTTAAAGGTTTATTATTCTCTATTGCCTGAATAACTGCTGTGAATCGGAGACATGGCAACGGTTTATTTCTTACTTTTTTTTTACACGAGTCGTCAAGCATATTAGAGAAAGAAAAAGTGCTGTTTATTTCATAAAATATATCCTGTATAAATGTACGCTAGTCAATATTGTTCATATACTTAGCAAATATATTTGTTTTCTGTGGATAACATTCGCATTATGTACTCACTTTCGCTATTCGTGGGTGGCCCATACCCTCTTCTGTACGGTTCACATGCCTCGGTTATCTGTTGCTGAATCAAGGACGGGCAGATTTCAAGAAATTTGGCTTTGGAAATTGACGCATTTCCAACTCTGTATATAGCCAATAGTTCATCGGGTCTGTAACAGCGGGGCTGCAAGAGATAATCAAACTCGAAATCAGCGACATGGCCATCAATTTATAGATATTGACACCTTTGAATCCATACTTATTATATTTACTGATTTGATACCAACATTAATAGAGATCTTGAGGGTTTATTACATGTGTTTGTACAGCCATGAGCAATTTAATATTTATTAAGCTTATTAAATGGTTTCAAACCCGTGTAACTTACGGGTCTTCTATCAGTTGTGGATTGTGCCGCACTTGGGGAGGCGTGGCGCCGGTGTCTAGATTTAGCAATCTCTGCGAAAGCATCTGCTGATCGTTTGCTTCTGACGAGCTCCTCATATCTTTCTGAGGCTAGTTTCATTGAATCTGCTCTGCGTTCATACATGTCTTCCCTGCTATCAGTATACATGTCCTTCCAGTGGTCATAGAGGTCGGACTGTGAGACGGGGTCGGGGGCGTCCGGCACATCACCAATATCCAGTTCGTCCATCAGGTCCTCCAGATCTGACAAGCAGAATGAACCATGTGACATTGTATTCCCCAGCTATAATGTTTCAGGATTTATATATTTGCCAAAGATATTTGAGGTATGTTTGTATTAAATGATAGCATATGTAGCGTGTTGTTAGGTCTGCATTGCAAATATTATTTTATGTTCAACTGAACTATTTGCATGCAGACGCAATGATTACCTGACATGTTTTTGTCCTCTTAAACTGTTTCTATAAAAGATAAATGCGGGACCAGTGGAAAAGCTTCCATGTTTATGTAGAATATCCATACTGGCTGTGAAATTAACGAAATACTCACCATCTGCGGACATGACAAAGTCATCCGACACTTGGTCATAAAGATTATCCACGAAAAACTTTTTCTTCGGAAGCTGGCGACAATTCCTTGAAATTTGTTGACCTAAAGAGAATATATTGAACAAAATTAAATACAGAAAATACAATTAAAAGCTCTCGGAAACGATACATACTCCACAGAAACACACTTCCAATCACGCTAGTGGTGTTCTTTGTGCTGGTTTTTACCCAGATTTAGTGTTTATTTTTTACATTATTTAACATCAATTTGCTATGTTTCAGATTTAATATAGGTATAATATAAGGCTTATTGGAGTATATAAGTCAGCGTAGAAGTCAGCTCACCGTTGATAAGTCTGCGAACCATTATAACAGATAGATCATCAAGTTGGTCTCTACGGGCTTCCATATCTTCTTCAATCCCAGCCTCTTCAAACAAAGAATCACCATCAAGACACTGAAATAACCAAAAATGGCTGATTATTGCATTTGTAATGTGGGAACAATTTCAGTTTATCAATTGAACTTCGTCGAAAATGTTAAGTGTGTTTTCACGGATATTTCCCGGTTTGAAAAAGAGTAAAGCGGATAAAGTATTAGTCTGTATTACCATATAACAATTACGTAGCAATAATAAATGTCATGTATTTTATTCTGGTTTCCATATATTTTATCCTGGATGCCTTATACCTGGGCTCTGAAGACAGTAGCTGGATCTTTGTCATCGTCGTCATCGTCATCATCGTCGTCATCGTCATCTCTCTCATTACTATCGTCTCTACTGTCATTGTCATCTCTCTTGTCGTCTTGATCCTCTCGACTGCTGTCATTTTCCTCTCTAGATGTATCGCTGTCCCCTCCTCTCGTCAACCCATTGAGTGGTACATTCCCTCTCATATCCTCTTCAGACCTGTCATCGGATTGATCTGAAGGATACCGGGCAGGATTATTGAATTGTCCTGGTAATCCTGCTTGCCATGTGTCGTCCGCCCTGTCTTGATCTCTACTGTCCTCGTCATTGTCACGATTGCCAATACCTGGGTATGGCTGACTTCTGTCGTGGCGGCTGTGGCGATCCTCCCGTTCCCTGTCAGACTCGTAAACCCGGTTCAATCTTTGGAGGTAGCTGTTAAATAATGTAGCCGTGGGCCTCCAGGGTGACCTCCATCTGTTCACACGGAGAGGGAATCTGGAAGAGTCGCTGGGGTCAAACCTATCTCTCATGGCGTCCATTCGGTCAGACATGGCGTCCCGTCTGTCAGAAACAGCATCGGCTATGGTGTCTCTGCGGTCAGACAAAGCGTCCCGTCTGTCAGAAACAGTGTCGGCGATGGAGCCTCTGCGGTCAGAAAGCTGATCTCTCATATCCGACATACGGTCTCTCATATCACTGACGACGTCAGATGCGTCGCTGCGATCTAAGTCATCACGAATGTCCGGCCAGTCTGGGCGATCCGGAATGTCCATTCTATTCTTAAGGGCATCGTATTGATCCGAGTCCATCCTATCACCCTGGTCCTCGCGGGAATCATCACTGCTATCCTGGGCTTTTTCTATGCTTTCCTTTAAATCTTCAAAGGAGTCACTCTCTACCATTGCTTCAATTAGATCAGCCTCGAACTTTGATTGGTAGTATTGATAGTCACGTGATTCGTCGTATTCTGCGCAGGCCCTTCGCGCGTTTTGAGCGAAGTGCATCATGACGACGTTGGCCCTCTCAAATTCATCCAAGTCTAAATAATCGTCTGCCTCACTGCCCACAATTCTGAACAATCGATTACCGTCCAGACACTAAAAATAGAAATGGTATAGCCGTTTTAAGGAATAACATGACTTTTGTTTTGTGTCATATAAAAATTTGTTAAAGCTTAAAAGTGAACGTCAGTTGAGAACTCGTGTAAGTGGATATATTGTTGAAAATCATTTGTAAAAATGAAATGACAAATACGAATACATATTATTTTCTTACGTAAAAAAGTCATTTCTTTCCCTAAACATTTTCTTAAATATTTATGTTCAATCTATTTTTACATTAAAGTTTATAACTCTTAACAATAAAATGTAATCATTAAAGAACAAAAACCCATTGAATCTGCACGGTCATTTATAACATATTTAACACTGACGTTGCGGTGTCCACCACACCTTCGGAGTCAAGGCATGGTTATATTTATTCATGCTTTTAAATGTTATTGACTTATTTCTTTCTTTATTTTTTTAAATATATTTTATTCACAATAAATTAAATCGAGAATATGTAAATGAACAAATCATTGGCAGGAATAAAGTCAGAATGACTTGTTCTATCCCTTGTAAAGATGTTGTTTTAGATCAGATAAATTCGTTGATTGGTAATTCTTACGACATTTGTTCATCTATATATAGCTTCTAATTATTTATTTATTAATGTGGTATAATTTCTTTCTGTGATATATATCTTGTAAGTCATCTTTGTTCCTGTTGGCCTCTCCTGCATGCAATAAAAATATAATAAAATGGTTGAAAATCAGCCATATACTGCTACAAATGTTAAGGGTATTTTTTACGTTTATCTAATAAAAAGTATAACTTAGAGCTCAGAAAAATGTAATGCTTTCGAGTTCATTGACCAAATGTAATAGCGATTAAACTCCTGATGAGGGTTTGATCAATAAACCGAAACGTTGAGTCAAAATGAATCCATTAATCGTTATGCTAAGGGCAAACAGTCAAGTCCCACGGAGTTACGTCCAGTTAAAAAGTTAACAGTCCCGATTTTACTTTCGGTATTTAAAGACCTTCTTCTACAGATGTGCTTGGTCCTTTAAACATGGCCCGAGCTTCAAATGTCAGTTATCTATTAGTCCGGATGAGATAAATCAATAAGGATGTTCAGTCTATCCAGATTTGAATTTGGACAGAACAAGATTTGTGGATTACACAGTTTTCAAGCCCCCGAGCACCTATCAACTACTTCGTGTTGTAATTTCATCATCTACATAATATGCCAGTAGGGGAGTTAGATAATCGCAAATAATTCAAATCCATTGAAATTTGACACATTCGCTATATTAACCAGGCCATTTATAATCTATTCAAGACCATTCTTACTAGTGGAAGTTTCCCACTTTTTCGTAATGTAGTCTGGAAACTCATGGTCTACTTGTCTAACGGCAAATCAAACGCTTTATCCATTGCATGGAGATTAACTTCATCCAGACAAAAGTTCAAAGAATGCGACCAAACCAACACTCGTGTCATTGATGTGCTTGTCTGGGAATATCAAGACCGTCTAGCAAAATTATATATTTATCTGCCAGACAGCTCTTGTGAACCAACAGGCTTAACTTTCTTTTATCAACTTATACCTGTATACCTGTATACCAAACATTTCCCTTGAACAGAAAATTGGTCTGCATCCCTACATGCGTCATCCGGGCAATAACTTTAATAACATATCAATTCAATGTAAGTTTTTGTTTTAAAAGCACAATCGATTGAAAAACGATCGACACGTGCATTCTCAACCTTAACCGACAAATGTGTTAAAGATGTACGATGTATTCCTTTACAAATGAAAATATGAGGTATCGTAAATGGCAAACGGGACAATTAATTATAAACAATACATTATAGCATTTCCGAATTCTTTTTGTTCGATATGCACACAGACAAACATACAGAAATGCATTAATTTTGTCTATAAAAAAAATAAAAGCCAGTTTTCGCCCACTCTTGTGTGGTGTTTGTACAGATATAGGTTTGTTTGTGTAACCCTGACCTATTCAGTACACGTATTAACACGGGAAGGTTAGAATTAATAACATTCAATAACATAGAATCAAGCAACAGACCCACAATAACCCGTTTTGTTACAGATCCTCAATTAATATTCATAACAAAACATGTCCAGATCACTATACTAATAAACATTATCCATAGTACAATCAGTACATATTTTAAACGCATTTTGTTTATCCGCATATAATATTTCTGAAAGAGGTTTATTGACTGCAGAAAAAGATAATAAAAAAAAGAAAGATAGTTCAAAATGTTTGAAGAATCAACCCAAAACGCCAACTAAGAAATGGCAATATTGAGGCAAGCGACTTAATAACAACAAAATGGACAAATTCCTCAGTTTTTTTGTCTTGTTCACACAAATGCTTTCATTCGGCAGGCTTTTTCGTTAAAAATTAGTAATTTACCGTTTAGGCTCTGATAAAGTTTAGTAGTGAAGTATGTTTAACTTTTTTCGATCTATACTGGAAAATACATTATATACTTGATTGTGGCATGGTTTGAAAGTAGCATCTTCTCATATAAAGGCAAATTGATTGATTCGTTGTTTTAGGTACAGGACCCGTATATGTCGTAAAGATGATTAAATAAAGATGTTTGTTTGTTTTATATTCTAATGTGTTATTGTTATTTTAAATAATTGATCAGATATGTCAGATACCGTATGCCGTGGTTATTATTATCGAAATCCGTCATGCGTTAATGCACAAGAAAAAGGGATGATATTGTATCATGGGTTGAGTTAACAAGATATGATATTGGTGATGAATGGAGTGTTTAACTGGGTGGAATTGTAATTAAAATACACTAAATGACAGGTAATCTGTCTGCTTGAGCGGATAATATACCATATATCCTGGACTTCTCAATAGTATAATTAATATATTAGCACCTTGAGAAAACGTCCAATCGTTCGGAAACGGTGTAAAATAATTTTAACATCGGACATTATCAACTTAAAAATCTATTGAAATAACTTTTATTTATGAACCTTTTTGTCAACATCCCCGTGCCTTGTAACTAGTGTGTGGAGAAAAACATATAAATATTTTTCACACTGGTACAGGGATCTCGATTAATTAAAGCCGATAAATCATATCATGCTCTAGATAAACTCCCAGTTTCTAGATACATCTTAATCTGGTACGGCTAACCTACCTATATCTCGAGAGACGGCAATGACCATATAGAAAGTACGTGATAAATATGTAGCAAACAAAATATTGAGTATGAGTTATTGGCCTCATGACTCATCTGAGAAAAAATATCAAATAAAATAAAAAGAAAAAAGAAGACTGTGAGATAATCTAAACGATTTTTAAAACACCTACAACAAAAATCCATTAGGTGTTTGTGTTTGTGCTAATCAGTTGAGAATTGGGATATAATTATAATCTTAACAGTTTGTCAATTAAATAGATCTTTTCGCTGACGTTATATTTTTGGGGACGGTTTGACTCATGAAAGTGTCATTTTCTTTTGTTTGCCCGTGGAGATTATCATGTGTCAAACTACAATAGCAATTGGTGTCTACAAATACACTTTGAACGATCCTTTGTATGGTAAACCGCATTTTACATATTTAATATATTTCATGAAACAAAAGCCACGAGCAATTAGTGATTGCGTGATAGTGTAGACCGAATCACCCAGGTATAAAGGTCTGAATTGTATGCACCACTCCAGAGCCGCTTTTTCTCGTCTCACACACATTTTTGCATCCGCGAGTCGTGACTTCAACGTTCCAGGTAATTTGGCAGTCACGAAAGGACAAATAAAAACTCAAAAAATTCTCTTTCTAATGTCTTTAACCAGTTTGACAGTACATATCAAGGCTTTGTTAGAATTTCCCGACACAAACTATCAACTGTAAGGGTTTGTTCATTAGATAGCCCACGGCACTGTTATGCACAGCCTTTCACTTTAGTTATATAGATAATCCTATAAAGGTATTAAATAAAATTTCATCGTAAACAAAACAACAGTGTGTTGTTTAAAAAAAGCAGAAACTGAACATTCAATTAAGAAAGAGTGATTTTACATGACCTTAGTGTAAGCCACTTAATGTATTTTTTTTGAAACAGCAATAATAAAACAATGTGTATGTTATTTCAAATATCCGATAAAAGACAGGCCGTATGGAAAACATTGAAGGGTTTTAACAATGAGGTTATCTTCATCAGATTGAGAAATCTCTGGAACATACAAAGTTATATTATAATTTGTTTTGAGTCGTCCTCTGATTTGAGAGATATGTCTTAATATCTTCTCTTTTTCATCCACATAAAAAGGATTGTTTTTCTACCTATACATTACTGCATCTCATTACAGGGAAAATGAAAGCAATTCAAATGCTTTTTATCTCAAAATATAAATGCATGCATTTATAAAGTTATTAAAACGTTTTCTACCAAATAATTTGTTTTTAATCTGGAGTTTACAGATTTCATATGTATTTGAAGTAAAATAGATTACTTTATATGTAAGAGAGATTAACACAGTCGTTAGACTATTAGATATCTACATAAATAATAATATTTTTTTTGTAGAGAACATTTTGTTTGCGTCTCCCGGGATTCGAACTCGGTTGTCTAGCTAGCATAATATTAGGTGCTGAGAGCAGTCTATAGGTTGGAGTTGTAATGGCTGCCCTCTCTGAGAGAAACTGATCAAATAAACATTTTCAGCTGAATATAATTTCATTAAACTCAGCGCACATTTATATGTATCTGATACTTCGCGCTTTAATGTCACCCGATCATTGGCTAATTCATATCTGAAAAATACGTACATTGAACTGCTTCTTTTGACTATTGAAATTAAATCTAAATGAATGGAAATTAAAAGTGCAATTATAAATAATTGAAAGTTTCTGTATTTTTCTTGAAAAGTGTTCAATTTTTTCTCCTCAGTTTTTCATTGATTGTCATTGACTTACCGATCCACAGGCGTTGCCAATACGAGAATCGCCAGCCTTGTCATCGTCGTCATCACATCGGACTCTGGAGAACAAGGACGTCATCATACTATTCATCACAGAACGGGTCAGATTTTGTTGACGGAGCCCCATCGTGGATAACACGGTCTGTGCTGCTCGAATAGGTGGTCGATACACGGCCGTGTCGTAACCATTCCAATCGTATGGGTCCGCTCCATCCCAATCAAACGCATTGTCTTCTTTAGAGTCCTCTCTAGAGTCGTCCGAGGAACTATCCGATACAACCAACAAACTAACACATAACAACAGAAATAATTCCTGCAACAGTCTCAATTTAAAACCTGCCATGTTTCCCAGTTGCCAATAAATAAATTCTTTGCCGAAATCCAATATTAAAAGTGTGTCAATAATATTAATCAGGAGAGTAACGTATCACGAAAAGAGACTACAAACCACGACTGCCTACTATCTGGCTGAGCGACATGAAACACAGAATTGTAGGAAAACTGGTTGCGTGCGTTATATATCAATTATTCCGCTCACTTCCGGTGACGTCAAGTCAGCGAGTAAAGAGCTCCCAGACGCTTATTTGATATCAAAAGTATGTCTTCCTTCGGAAAAACACAATATTAAAAAAAAAGTAACATTTTAGTGGAAGAACCATATTAAGTCGTTAAGAGGTGACACGCACTTCCCCAGGCTAATCTATTAATACTCCTTATTGGACTTGAATGAATAGACCAGGTTACCTATGTCACTTGTTTACCTGGGAAATTCACACTGAAATAGGTACCTAACACATGTGACATACAAACCTAAATCAATCAGATTGTTACAGGTCAAAATAAACAATAGAAATACCTATCTACTGCATAATTATCTTGGTCAATGGTGTCACGCTTCAATACGCTTCTCGTAGTATAATTATTATGAGAAAAAACAAAGTGTATCTAGGACAAAGGGATTGGTGTGAATTTTCAAACATAGTAAAAGTATTATATCTTTAGTAGTTTTTCACATTAAAAATAAAACTTTCTATTCATCGAGTAAATTATCCTTGATCTATAAGTTGCGTCGAGATCTGATAGTTAGCTGATGTTTCGTCATGCGCAATATTTGATTTATTTATTTTTATTTATTTGTTTTTGCAATAAATGTGAATGTCCAGCAGTATACTTCGTATTCCGCTTTTCTATCTTCTTGTTCTGAACAGAACGAAGCTATCATATATGATGTCACAACTTTCTATCTCCTTGTTCTGAACAGAACGAAGCTATCATATATGATGTCACAACTTTCTATCTCCTTGTTCTGATCAGAACGAAGCTATCATATATGATGTCACAACTTTCTATCTCCTTGTTCTGAACAGAACGAAGCTATCATATATGAT
>JAQQZZ010136543.1:0-13430 GCA_030265115.1 Mopalia vespertina | reverse complement strand
TGTTACCGAGACCTTATGCCATTAGGCACCTATGAACCCGATTTTGAGGCGGGGAGCTGCCTAGAAGGATTTATTTTACGACCAGATTGAAACCAATGCAGTGCAGGTCATACGTTACTATGGAAATTTAGGGCATCCCATTATGCCGTTGATACCTGACATGTAACATGGCCAAAAGAAAATGGGGATGGTAAGACGGCATTTAGGTCTAATGTAGATATAGCTTCTGATTTTGAAGGTTTCTAATCGGGTAATTACCCTACAGTGGCATCTCGAGCATGATGCATTGAGACAGGGCTAGGCTAGGAATATGGCGACATGACAACATGTACTTGGACCGTGATGTTCCACTTTTTTAAACGTGGCTACTAAACTGTTTAAGGTCACAATTGACATACAAATGTATCACAGCGTTCAGATAACAAAACATTATTGGACAATAGTTTATTAAACACATAAAAGTCGGTAAGTGTCAAAATTAAAAATTACACGGTTACGTTAGGAGCGTTCAAACTCTGTATCTCTAAGGCTACATGATATGATAGACAATCAGAGATACAGAACTCTCCATCTACACGTACATGTAGATCCTATTAGGCAAATCTACCTAATCATTCAACAGACTGAAATGTGTCACATGACACTGACTTGGGTTTTCCCCATTTCCTATACTATCATGGCAGACAGAATATAGCTCATAATAGCTGTATGATATTGTCAATAAAACGTTAGACAGCATTGACGATACCTGGATCTAGCTTTGGCTGTATTTTTTGCATTGATGGTCCAATTCAACAGAAAAGTCAAACAGTGCAGCAGAAATGGTCATTTACACCCCATTCACCCGGTTTGGTTTTTTCAAGGAAAGAAAAGTTGCACACTAGATGATTATCCCTGCTTAAGCTGGCCCCCATACAATGTACATAGGTACATAGGCTCCCATATGCGCTGCCCGGAATAAGAAAATATTAAACTGGGCAAGTCAATCTTCATGTAAACAGAAGTGATTTTTCAGCTTGGGTATTGTTTTAACATTATAGACCAGGGCAACCACATATTCAAATCTTCTTCCCCGGTGGCAATCACCCCATATAGTTAAGTGACACCACTTATAATACACAAAAAAGAATAAAACATGCAATGTCAACCAGGAAAAATGGCTTTCTGAGCTTCCATAATTGTGATAACAGAAAAGACATTTATTTGTGTAAGTTCCTTATTATATATTTTTATTGTAGAGAAAGACATTTTGTTTGCCTCCACCAGGATTCGATTCATTCAAACTTTATTCACGTCTTCTGAATTGAGGCGCTTGGTCTGTGTTTAAATACAGGACAGCACACCTCAAATCAGAAGGCCTGCTAATTTTATATTTTGAAAGAAGAGAGACAATTTTGTATGCATCCATTGGGCTGCTTATTAAACATGTACAATGTATCCTAAATTCTTATAATGTATAAATAAAGTGAAGTACCTCAACTTCACCCACTGCAAAAATTAACAGACTTAAGATCAATAGAGGCTAGAGCAGCCCTCAGAGTGAAGTTTTAGTTCATTGACAGCTTGGTTGTGTTATCTGGTTTTATTCATTTGTGGAGTAGCAGTTAGTAAGTACAATGCACATCTCTCTTCTGACTCTTCTTGTCCTTTAATTTAGCTAGACCTAGCACTTGATAGACGATAACATTGAAAATAGTATAAGTTAAGTTTCTTAACCATTACAATTTTATAAAGGAAGAAGATTCTAAAATGGCTTGTTTCATAATGACATTACCTGGAGAGCCTTGGGATGTGTGTACCAATTTAGTTGAGGAGGTGAAATCCACAATCTTACAGGACCATGAGAAAGGTAAGTTGTGACAGTTAATAATATGTACTAGTGAAGTTTAAACCATTATTCTCCTCAGAGAATTGCTGGTAGTCACACATAACATATGATTTATATTTAGTTTTCCATATTGACTAACTAAACTCCATAGTTATGGAATACCCTGCCACCCTGTCTGTCGAGGCACTGCATTTCATAGTTATGGAATATCCTGCCACCCTGTGTGTCGAGGCACTGCATTTCTCCTGCTAAGCTGAATTATCAGTCATTATAGCAACTATCATGTGTTTCAGAGACAGAGGGCAGAGTGTTTTTCAGTACAATGTGTCCCTTTCAGAGAACGATTATCTTCATGGCATGGTACATAATTGTTGGGTAGTTGTTCAATGTTGGAAGTACATGTACTCCACGACCACCTAAACATAAGTATGAAAGTAGAATACTATGGAAGACACTGCTTTAGTGGCTAAACAGCAATAAATCAATCATGGAATAAGGCTTTCAACACCAAAGGCAAATACACAATAAATCATTTATAGTCCTGTTCTTGTTAATCTGTTTAATATGTGTTTTTTTATTTTTTTATAGCCCCCATTCTCCTCCATAGTTCTACTTCCGCTTGTAGTCGTATAGGAGGGGAGACAATCTGTGAATTCTATCTGGGTCTGTACAGAAAACATGTATTACATAGAAATGAAAGAGTAACTGTTTTGTCAAAGGAAGATCAAATGATTGCTCTACAACTGGTGTTAGCTGAGAAACAGAAAGAGGTTGGTGAATTATTTACTATGAAAGTGGTTGATTGAAAACTGATGTAAAATTGTTAGTCTCAACTCATGTGAGTTTGATTCGTAATGTTTGTTCTTGGTTCTGGCTGGTTTCCTCCAGTGTTTTAGACTGGGTTGTTAGTGAGAAATTCTATTTGTTTATGTTGTCTTTCACAGTCAATTCAACACATTCTCTTATTTTCTTCTTGGCAGTCCATCACATGAATGGAATAAAATAAGTACAACAAAAAACAAGTTGTGTTATTTTCTAATGCAAAGTATGCCAAGGGGTAAATAAATAATGTAGTGAATGAAGTAATTTTGATTTATTTTCAGACAATTGGAGAATTTGATATAGAAAGGAGGATTGTTCTTGATGCCGAGAAGTTGATCACATCGTCAAAGTTAGATTTAGAAGACGGCACATTCAAGCTGACTCCACAAGAACTGAACATTTTTGAAAGATACGAGAACTTTTTAGACAGAGGGAATTATACTGATTGGAGTGACATTTACAAGGCTGTCGCAAAAGATATTAGTCAAAATGAGGCTCTGTTATCTGAAGTACAGAAAAGAAATTATTTAGTGGTCGCAGGGGAAGGCTTAAAACAGGAAGAGGTGAGATAATTTATAATTTTGTGATCTAATATTTAATTAAAAATGATGGTAAAATAATGGTGTTATAAAAATGCTTGATTTGATTTTGATGACGAGTTTCACCCATTCAATTTCAGATTAAAATGATGGAATTACTGTGCCAGTTGTGTAGCTGTCATCAAGTACAGGTAACGGAGTCACCACAATCACTGAATACAAGTTTTAAACAGGACATCCTTATTGCACAGAAACCTTTAGCCACCATTATTGAAGAATTTAACAAGGGAGACAATTATGACAGGAGCAGCTTTAGAAGTCCACAAAAATCTGCCACTGAAGTAAGATTTTTTATTTAATTGTATGGACTTGTAACCATGGTCTGAGCATTCAGCTTGAACAACAGTTGGTTGGCCTAAAGTTTGTATAATGTTTGGTATGGTGTCTCTTCATACACTCTTGTATAACAGTCCAGGGATAGATTCACGTCGCTTTTGACAGCTGAATACTGGCTGTCAAAAAGTTAGAAAAACTCAATGCGAACAAAGAAATTGTTATGTTTTATTGGGGAAAAACTTAATTAACTGCATGAAAGCTCAATTCCATTGCTGAATTCTGGAGCAAAAAAATTTGTTGCTTTGAAAAATGCTGAATTTGAATTATAATCAATGAAACGATTAGAAAAAATAACAAATTCCAATTAGCTTTTTTAAGTAGGGTTACCTATTACGTAATTAACTGGCAATTTAAATTGTATTAAAATATGTTTCATAAAAATTATATCAGAAATGTTTTTATATTCCAAAATAAAGCTCCCAAAACTAATTAGAAAAAAAGACAACTCCACATCTGTAAAGTAACATAATATTACAGTTCATATCTGTGCATTTCAAGTTATTTCTTACATTAAACTTTCATGGTTGTCAAAAACTATTAAAACTCAATCAGCATGCCGACCAGGGGGTTCAAATTATTCAAAAACTCGATCTGACCGTGAAAAAACTCAATTCGAAAAAAAAAAAAGAAGACTTTTCGATTGTCAAAATTTTGACTTCAGTCTATCCTTGCAGTCATAAGCACACTATGGGTAGAATAACATAAAATTGAATACACATGTATGCTTTATATAAACTGTCCAGTAAAAACAGCAGTGTGTTCCAAACATGGCTCATCCTACACACATGAAACAGACTTAATCTGATTGCCATAAATCATAAGGAAGAATGAAGAATTTGTGATGTTTTCCAAATTTGGCTATTACTGGAAATCCTTTCTTTATTCATTTCACAATATATATTTTCAGGGTTTTATTCAAAGTGCTGTCATGTCTTATTTGGAGTTGCTGGTGAATTCTCGCAGTGAGCTGGCTTTGTCTCGGGTTATCAACACCCCTCACCGTGGCCTGGACCATGCTGCATTCACTGATCTCAAGCGATACGCTAAAACACTCAACATGCCCATGTATCAGGTCAGATAATGTTTTTAAATGTTAGGGATACTGGTACTTTTTCTTTTATGTTTTCTACAAGATCTAATATTTTCCTTTTTTTTTATCAGAACTTTGAAACAACACTTTCCTTGTTTGCTCATAAACAAGTGCGTAATACATGTAGTTAAAGAGTGACCAGGTAGTAAACCAGGTAGAAGAAGTGAGTTCATCTAGTTGAATGGAGCTAATGGCCTCTTAGATAACTAAATTCTGGGTCTGAATGGTTTGCAACTAGTCGCAGTGGAATAAAAAAAGTTGATCAAATAGACTACTCAATAAGTCTGGGCTTTTGTAAGAATTTCTTTGAAACTGCAATGTCTTAATATTCGCTGCACCCTCTGGCTAAGGGCAGTTAGTTTGGAGAGTTTACTAAGCACTGGAAGAACATTATCAAAACACTTCACATAGTTTGGTTGTGCTGGTGTCAATTATTGTTTAAATACACCACCATCATAAAAGTGAAATACCCTTTGTCACAGCTTAAATCATTTATCAAACAATCAATCAATCAGTCAATCATAATCAATTCATTTTCTGGTTATTCACATGTCTATTATTTATGTTACAGGCCGCCATGTCTTTCATCACTCGTCTACGACTGGGGGGTAAAGGTTATGCCCCTAAGTCCAGCTGTGCCCTCGCACAACATGTTAAAGGTATTGGGGAATTCTCCGACCTCATGCAGAAAATACAGACAGTCGTGGAAGAGGATCCAGATACTGGGTAGGTCAAAATAAACACCATATACAAGTACACTATACTTTCCCTCCTGTCTCCGCTTACTTCAGTGGTAAGCGTTTTGGCCTAGGTATTTCCTTTTATTTTACTGCCGTGGTACCAGGTTTCCTGTTAATCTTGGTATTCGAAAAAGTTGATCTGTCGATATTGTGGGTTGTTTTTTGCAAGGTTACTGTATTTACACCAAAAACTGCCAAGTAAAATACATGTACTCTTTGAGTCTGTTAAAACCTTCAAGCAAATTTGTTCAGTAAAACCAGTTGGAACCAGAGGTGATTTTTTGTTTAAGACAGTATTATATTCCAAATGTTTATATGCAATCTCCACTCACATTCAGTGGAAGGTTTGGAGGTAGCTGCCTGAGGCCAGTTGTTCAAAGCACTTTTAATTTTTATTCTAGACCTCCGTCTAGATGACGTCACTCCATGTTGAAGGCCTATCTTTAATCCTGGATAAGTGGCTTAATCTGCTATTAGTGACTTATGTTGGTTTTGAGCAACTGGGCCCTGGTGCTTTCAGTGCTAAGGGAATCATGAAGCTGATCAGGTTGTGGTGTCTTTGTATAAGGTCCTGTGATTGTACTTGTCATTGTTGCCAGTGGCGTGGAGGGTTGTTTCCTTCAATCAATGTGCTGGCATGTCATCATGTGAGTGAAATCACAGCAAAAAGTATGCTTACAGTGTTGAACCCTAATGAAACAAACAAACAAAGCTCTCATGCCAATCAATGTTTCTATCAACTATATTGCAGCTCAGCTTGTAGGAGAGTTGTGAATATGTTGAAGGTCGCATTCCTGAAGGACAAAGAGAACCGCCTGAGAAGAACCAGTATTGAGGCTTCGGTGGAGACGATTCAGAAAACCTTCACTGATTTGATTTCATCACTAGACATGACAAGCCTTGAAACACCTGATAAGGTAAACAGCAGGCTCTTCTTCATATCTCTATTGTTATTATAACTTCTGGCTTAGTGGGAGAAGGGAGAAGTACTTTTACTAGCTGTATTGAGTTAGGTGTATTGTTGTATATTGGTTCATTGGACATTCTCTTTGGTCACATGACCAGCACCACTGTGAGAATGTAAGAATATATAAGTTTATGTCATTTTTCACTGTTACACTACACCAATAGAACAATATAATAAACAACAACTTACTGTGTGTTCTTAAGGATATCTGTCATGATTCATTACATGTGCCTGCAGCAATTTTTGCGTGAATGTTTTTTGCACATATATATACAGATTTATGATTCTTTAATAGAATCTCTTGTGAAAAATGTTCAATGTACTGTTTTTCTTAATTTTTGTTTGATGATTAGTCATAATTTAAATTGTACAACTCTTAATACCAAACAGAATATCATGGGGATCGAAGGGGCTGTAATTGATGTTCTTCTCCCACATTATATTGATCCCCTGTTCGGCAGACCTGTTGTGATATTAGTTATGATGCCTTAGCTATGCCACAAACCCCACTCAAATAAAGAAGACGTACACTTATAAGATGTCTTTTTTGAACACATTTGTCTTTTTTTCAGTGGCTACTGTACTCCATTTTAATTGCATGAAGATTTAATTTCACAGTCGTTCATGTAGAACAAGCACCAAAAAACATATATACATGGTACTTTGCATTTTCAGTTTGTGACTTGTAGTAAAAAAATCCAGTTAATATCTGATATTTTCCAGTCCAAATAAAACAGTTGTAAATGTTTATCATCAACTCAGTTACATGAAATCAGCTAATTTGATCTGAAACTACATACTTGTTTAACTCATGGAGCAAGCAATGAGGTCAATTTGCTGTAGATTCACCAAAAATAAGAATGTCTGCACTTTTATTGCCAATAAACCTTTAAATAAAGTATCTAGGAGAGAGCAGTCTAATTGTCCACCTACATATACATTTAAATTTCAATGACTGAGATGTAAACTGCAATTTTTTTATGGGTTATAACCAAAAATTCACAAGAAATAATCAAAAACACACATTTTGTTTGATGCCATCTTATTAATGTCTGAGAAATAAGAAGTTATTGACCTATAGAGCTATTGTAAGATCTTAGTCCACTGGTGTATATTTAAGAAGTTATTGACCTATAGAGCTATTGAAAGATCTTAAGTCCACTGGTGTATATTTAAGAAGTTATTGACCTATAGAGCTATTGAAAGATCTTAGTCCACTGGTGTATATTTAAGAAGTTATTGACCTATAGAGCTATTGTAAGATCTTAGTCCACTGGTGTATATTTAAGAAGTTATTGACCTATGGAACTTTTGTAAGAGCTTAAGTCCACGGTGTATATTTTATTTTATGTGAAAATGCAGATGTGTTCATCAAATGATGTATTTGTTAGATTCATGTGGAGAGGGACTATAAACCACATTACACACCCTTATTTCAGTTAATAAATGACGTTTATAATCAGATCAAATTATCATTAAACAATCAATAGTGTGGAATAAAATCTAACGACTAGTTACAGTTTTAATATGGACTTTCTGAAGCGACATTGCCCGCCTGTATGTCCACCTGAGCAGCAGATAAACCAGAGTTTTTCATGGAATTGAACCTGTTGCATGATGGTGTGAATTTACTGGCATGGATAAATGCTATGTTGGCACTAAATCAAACAAACAATCTTCTGCTAACTGAGCCTGTGGCTGGGGTTAAGTGGTAAGCGTGTCAGCCTACTAAAGTACTGCTCAGGGATTCAAATCTGTCTGGCCAAGGGTTGGGAGGGAGCTTCCTGTTGTCCTGTTACTATACCAGCCAAGGGATAACATGAAGCCAATCTGTTTGTGATGTCTTATGTCTTCTGATTATCCTGTCTTGTCATTGTTTGTTGCCAGTGGCGTCATATAAGTAAAATACCCTTGAGTACACATGTATAGCTTTTAACCCCGATCAAACAAACAACTAAATCTCCTGCTACATGTTGTTGTGTTTGCAGCCTGCAGGTTGCGGAGGGAGCATCCTTGGTCGTCAGACTGTGAAAGTGATACGTACACTGTTAGACCAGACAGCTGCTCGATCCACCTCATCACAGTCCAACTCAGTTTATGGGGATCTTGTCTCCAGTCAAAAAACACCTGTGCATTTTCCTTGTCTTCTCTCTAAATTCAGGTTTGTTTATTTATTCATTAAAGGGGAAGGAAAAGCATATCCAGTTAAAAAAAAAACCAATGCCTCTGGTGATGTATATCATTTGTCTCAGATAATAAGAGGCATGGCAAATCAATAAAATAAAAATAAAACACCCTGCTGTGAGGCGTATGTGTTTCAGCTCCCCCATCCACTCAACCCGCTCCACCGCCCAATCCTATCTCTCTCTCAGGCTGTTTAACTCTATTGCTTGCCACACGAGAAAAAAAGCATCTGTTGTAAATATGCTAAACACACCAGATCAATTAGACAGGTTACCCTGTATCTGGACTTTAAAACAAAAAAAATATGAAAATAATGGATGAAGAAAACGAATGTAATGTGTATTTTACAGGTCACCAGTGGAACAGGTCATTGAGGACTGTGATAGGTCTTTAGAAGAAAGGATGAAAATTAAGATGAAGAAAAGTGGTCACCGCAAGGTACACATGTAGTCCAGTCAACAGATTTTTAAAATTTTATAACACATCAATACACTTCTAATTTATTGTAAAACTGTGTAGTGATCTCTGAAGGACTTGGGTAACCAGCCTCCAGAATATATCTATCAGAGCTAAAGGGGAACAGGAAGCCGATCTGTTTGTGGGGTCTGTTTTGCGTCCTGTTACTGTCCTGTATTTGTCCCGTCTTGTCTTTGTTTGTTGCCAGTGGTGTCGAGGGTGGTTTCCTTCACCCGTCTCATCGTAGGTGGTTGGAAGGGAGCTTCCTGCTGCCCTGGTGTTCTCAGAACGAAGGGGGTAACATAAAAGTTATCAGTTTGTGATTTCATATTGTCCTGTCTTGTCTCTATTTGTTGCCACTGATGCCTAGGTTGTTTTCCTTCAAGTTCATCCATTATGTTAGTGTGGTTCTATGTCTTTGAAGTACATCAGACCCATCCATATAAGTGAATTACCCTTGAGCATGACATTAAACACCAAATAATCAATCCATTAACTATTGCATGCTGATCACTGAATGGATATGAACAACAAAGACTGATTTCTTTCCTTTGTTTTCTTCCATAAATTCAATTTTTAAAAATATTTTTCTATCCACTTATATCCAAATTCCAGATTCTGATTTTAAGTTTGTATTGGTGAGATCAGGTCACCAGCTTTAATTCTAAATTTAGTTTCTGTGTTTTTTTAAACATGGAGTCAGAAGGAGATATCAACACATACATGTGCTATGAAATAATTTGAAGTAGAGTAAAATGTGACATTGATAGTGATTTTTGACATTTATGTTTTAATCTTACACCAGTGCTGCATTTGTTATCATAATTTTGTAGATTTTGACAACATATTGTGTTTGTATAGGCTAAATTAAACTGACCAATAAATCTCTTAATACTTTTATTCATTTCTCGTTGACCTTTTAGCTGCTGGTCAAGGTCACATTCAGGTGCTGCAGTGGCTGATCGAGATGGGAGCAAATGTTACCTTGGCCAATAATCTAGGTGAAACGCCCAAAGACGTTGCGCGGAGATTTGCTCAGCTAGCCTGTGTTAAGATGCTGGGTGGGGATCCAGGTACAGCATTTACTTTCTTTTATTTATTATATTCAATTCTGTTTCGGTTTTGTTCTTTACATCTTTAAAGTACTGTATTTTTATTGTAGAGAAAAGCAAATTTTGCTTGCCTCCACCATGATTCAAACTTGGGGCTAGCTAGCCGGGCCAGTGCTCTAACCCACTGAGCTATTGTATAGTATTCATTCAGTATTATTTGATAAATAAAAAAAAAAGCCAATTAATACAAAACAATATCAGCTAAAAAGAAAATACCCATGTTTTACTTGTTCAGTTGAGATGAAAAAATGTTTTATATAGTTTGAGAATCAATTGCATCTTTGCCTTCTATGTGAACTGCATTTGAATTAAAACCGTTGCTGTCTTGTCTCCATGATTTACATATCGAGCGCTTGCTTGGTCATCAACCAGAACCATTTTGAATGTAAAATGTAGTCATATTTGGTAAATTAGCGAAAATTGTGCGGTCACCACCAAGCAATTACAGCTGTATTTTTCAGTATTTTGGGATAACACGTTCTTAGTTTGAACAGATTCTAGTTCCGAAAATTTTGCAGGTTAAATGCCGGGTGGCTGAGTGGTCTAGATGGCATTTACTGTTGGCAATTTGGTGCCTGATTCTGAGGGTCGTGGGTTCAATTTCTAGACGGGATTCAACCTGCAAAATTTTCTGAACAAAAATCATTCAAATTACAGCTGTATTAATACACCGGAACTATGCTAGGATGTCATTCAGCTGTAGATCAATGCAATTCCAATTTTAAAGATACTAACAAATTTAACTATTCCTAAATCAAAAAGTTGTTCCATTTTATGTTGACCCACATTGCACATTTTCAAATTTTAAAGCAACTGGATTTTTTCATAACTGTGGCTAAAGTAGAACACTGCCTCGTGACATCCTGGAAGAAACAGATGTCACGAGGCAGCGGCTAGAATTTGGTCAAGTTATATATTTCTGTATAAAGTCTTATGTCATTGCGTCAGTGGATGGAGTGGTCTTAAGCTTACGATCTAGAGAATGTATTCTTCTGGTCCACACATCTCTCTCACCTCTGGTGATGCGGGTTCGATTCCTATAGACAGTATGTGAATTGGTGTGAACCAACGGAAGGTCAACTGAAGTGTTTTCTGTGTTGTACCCACAGACCTGCCTACCCTGTGTATTCTGGAGTATTTTGTAACATAATTTATGCTAAATACACCAATAGGCCATCAAAATACACATAGAAATTAATATTCTGTACTATGCTGTGACACAAAAATACACAAAATGGTAGGAAAATACTCTTAAAAAAACTTTTTTTTACACATACATTTCTTCTAGGGTAGGCAGGTCTGTACCCAATTTATCCAACACCAGCTGTTCACTGATTGGCTGAGTTAGAAAGAAATATAATCTTATTAAATTGTGCATTTTCTTAATAATCATTCAGAGGATTCTCAGCATGCCACCGGTGACCTTGACGACCTCTCTGATGATGGCGTGAACCAGGAAGGGGAGGGAACTCTGGATGGTTTGAGCCTTAGTCTCTCCGATAAACAAAAACGACTAGCAAAAGGTGAGAAATGGGAATCCCTTTTAATTTTACTGTTCAATTTTGACCAAATAAAAAAATAAAATAATTGATAAAAAAAAAATGTACTAAAAAAACTTCCTTAAACATACTTCTGGGTAATTATGAACATGAGCTCTAGCATTTTGGATGTGCTTGAAAACAGCTTATGCGGTAACTGCTCACAAATCTGACAGAAAAATTATAGGTTTTCGTAGTTCAAAAATCTCATACATGTTGCATGCATGAAACAAAGTATTGACCCTCTATCATAATTAACAGGGGTTATTTTAATTAAAATGTTTTTTTTACCAAAATCATTTTTAAAATTTATAGAAAGCAATGTTAAAGAATTTTTTCAATGTCCATATATCTTTTAAGAAAAACATTGAAGATACTAAGGATGTGACTTGCTATTCTGCTTTGTCACCTTGTCAAAGTTATCAGATATACAGATTGACATCAGTCACATTTTGGGTCTAAATACAGTGCTCTTAGTTTCAAAAAAGTGCTCAATTTTAGTTAATAAAAATTCAATATTTCTCTTTTCCACTGTGGAAATTTGATATGATATTAAAATTAAATTTGCATTTGCTGTGTCTCTGAAGTGCATGCAGTCGGTGCCAATTGCAAGACAAATTTTGATTGTCTGTCCTGTGTTTGATTGATTTGTACTCAAGGGTGGTTCCCTTAAGTATGGTCAGTTCATACTCTGCTGATCCCACGGACATGGCTTATTGATTAGCATGTCTGCTTACTAATCCTACTTCGATAACCTATCCACTGGTTTGAGTCTGCCTGTCAACCATCAGGTATATAAATCAGACATGATCAGATGTGGCTCCAGCTATTGCGGGGGTGGTTTTTATGAGGCTTCCTCTCAGTTCTGTTGCCATATCGGTCTCAGCCAATTTAACAAAATGACGAAAATAATGCGTTTGAAATATATCAAAGATGATGTTGAGAAATTATTAATTATTTACCTGATCAAGTCTTGTGATTGAGTTATTGGTTACTTTACTAAGGTAAAAAGAGGTCAGTTTTTTGGAGACTGCTCAGAAATCTTGGGTTGTTTTTATGAGGTTTCTTCTCCGAGTGTTTCCCAGCTTGCCTATCCAATGTAAAGTCATCATTTTAGTGAAATGTCCTTAAGTATGGTGTTAAACACCTGTCCAATGAATCAATATAAATAACCAAGTGTTTTAATTTCAACTCTTTATTTTCTTTGTATGTAAGGCCGTGCCAAGAAGCGTGTTGAGGAGCTGGAGAGATTGATGGATGTGGCCAAGATGAACTATACACAACTGGGAGGAAAATTATTAGAGGATAGACGGAAAGCAGCTCAGATAAGAGAAAAGGATCAGTAAGCCATCATTCCAATCAATAAATCAATCAATATACCAACTAATTGATCAGTCAATCAATCAATCAACCAACTGATCATTCAATCAACCAACTAATCAGTCAACCAATCAATCAGTCAACCAATATACCAACTAATTGATCAGTCAACCAATCAATCAATCAACTGATCAATCAATCAACCAATGTACCAACTAATTGATCAGTCAACCAATCAATCAATCAACTGATCAATCAGTCAACCAATGTACCAACTAATTGATCAGTCAACCAATCAATCAATCAACTGATCAATCAATCAACCAACTAATTAATCAATCAATCAATCAGTCAACCAATATACCAACTAATTGATCAGTCAACCAATCAATCAATCAACTGATCAATCAGTCAACCAATGTACCAACTAATTGATCA
>JAQQZZ010136532.1:1618-13430 GCA_030265115.1 Mopalia vespertina | reverse complement strand
TAACTGTGTTTATATCAGCCCATCCCACATACATGTAACTGTGTTTATATCAGCCCATCCCACATACATGTAACTGTAACTGTGTTTATATCAGCCATTCCCACATACATGTAACTGTGTTTATATCGGTCAATCCCACATACATGTACATGTGTATTTTGGCCGAACCCACATACATGTAACTGTGTTTATATTGGTCCTACCAAGAAACAGAGCCTGTTAATAAAGATTTATATAATATGTTTCTTCATTAAAAATATATTTAAGATATAAATAAATATTTGAAAATATGTTTTAATTCTTTGAACAGGTTTGTTTGCTGACTGTGAAGTCTCAAATAGAACATGGAATCCGAATTCTAACAGTAAGAGAACAGTATTGTGTGAGCAGTCTTCTACCAGCCACTTACCTAGAAGTCTCCACATTTGCTATACCTCTAGGGCAACAGGTAGGTACAGGTAGTAGATGCTTGAGTATTTGCAGTCAATGTCATAATATTTCTACAATATTGAAATGTCTTACAATGTCTTTGTGTCTTTACTTAGCACTGGAAGAAAATTAACTTTTCAACATTATGGAAACGCTTCACGTCTTGGTTGTGCTAATTTCAATTATTGTTGGAATACACTGCTGTCATATAAGTGAAATACCCTTTAGTATGGCGTAAAACACCAATCAATCAATCAATTACAACGTCTCTGACAAGTTTGGTTGTGTTTATTATTATACGCTTTTGACTGTCGACAGCAAACCTCTGAGCACTGTATTTGAAATCAATTTATTAAACTAATAAAGTGCAGTGGATGTTGTTATATATATGTTCTATGTTATTTTTACTCGGCACAACCTCTCAGAATTGAAAAAACTTTGAACAAATTTGAATTTACTTGTTCAGGTTTGCAAGAAATGGATAGTTGTCAACCTTGGTATTTTTTTGTGCAATGTCCAGAAAACACATCCATATATTTTCCAGGCTTTGTCAACACAAACATAAATCAAAGTTAAAGACAAGGTTTTTTTAAAAGAAAACAAAGTTTGAAATATTTGCATTCCATTGAATGAAAACAGATTGACATCATTTTGAGGGAATTCTTTTTGCTCGTTTAAGGTATTACCTCCACCAGTTGAAAGACAGACTTCAGAAGTGACTGTGAAGGGAGGTAAATCTACGCCTGCAACTGTTCCCCTTCTTTTCTGGAGAGTTCTTCCAAATGACACAACAGTTAGTGATGATCCGTCATTTATACAATATTTGTGTATTAAAAATCTTTCTGAAGGCTTTCGAGCTGAAAGGTCTTGTCCAGTGCGAGTGGTAGCAACAGAAAACGGTACTAGATCCACTGTAGCTTTACCAAAATCTGCTGAGTCATGTTCAGAAGTTGATACCTGCCCCCTGGTGGTAACCGGCCATTCTAAGGGAGGAGTATCATATCTAGTCATCCAGGAAGACAATGCACCATATTGTGTCATTCACAACAGATGCAGCTTTCCACTTGGTTTCGGACAAACTCTACTCAATCTTTCAGCATCAGGTAATTTTCTCTGTTTATTTTATTTTCTTCGGTATATGAGGGAGTCACAATATGTGGAGGTTCCTGTTGACCTGGTGCTTTCAGAGCAACAGGAAGCCGATCTGTTTTTGATGTCTTTGTACTGTCCTGTGAGTGTCCTGTATTTGTCCCGTGATGTTTTTGTTTGTTGCCAGTGGTGTTGTGGGGGGTCTTTCACCCATTGGGCTGGCATGCCGTCATGTGAGTGAAATAACCTTAAGTACGGTGTTAAACCCCAAACAAACAAACAAATCACAATTTGTGGCTCCAGCAATCATGGGGGTAGTTTTTACAAGGTTTCCTTCGGGTTTTCCACCATAATTAGACAAGGAGCAGTGTGAAGGGCTCAATCTGTCATCATATAAGTGAAACACCCTTGAGTACCACATTAAAACCTGATCAATCAAACAAACAAGTAAACTAATACAGAAAGTGGCACATTGGTTTTAGAGCTTTATTTTTGTGCGTTCCGTCCCAATCTTGTTAGCTACTTGTAGGTATTTCATGTAATGACCAGGGCCCGATTCCACAAAGCATTTTTATACTTAAGTTAAAATGTTTAAGGGCCCTCAAATTTCTAAGTTTTGATATTTGGGCTTTATTATAACAATATAAGTAAGTAATAAATAAAAGGGTAACTGTAAAACTTAATTATAACAGGTGGCGAAAATCTTAAATTTAGCATTTTGACTTTTTTGAAAATGCTTTGTGGAATCGGGCCCAGGATTATTTGACACTCCTGCCAATTTTTGCAATACACCTTTTTGTTATCATATTATAATTATAAAATAACAGCAATATTTATTCCATACGCTGTTGTAAATTGAGAGAACAGTTTCTCGGTAATAATAAATCACCACATAAATCGCTTTTCTATATGGACTTTAAATTGTGCCACATTTACCATCTGTATGACTGGTTTCATCAGTTAACTGTGACAGGTATCCTGGTACATGTATATACCTGGATAGTCACTCAGCCAGGTAGACTACCCCTCCTTATGGAGATACCGAAAAGTGAAATCATCTTTAATTATGTTATTATACAGTAAAAAGAGTTAAATTATAAGACGCACATATAAGTTCCAATTTTGAACAACTTTACTTTATTATTATTTTCTGAAATTTATGATTATTGTTATAATTTTTCAGATTACACAGTTCAAGAGGAGACTGAATTATGTGTTGGTTTACTTTCAGTCCAACCCAATAGAAATGCTCACTATACATTCCCTTACATAAACAACAAATTCCCTGAAATGTATGATTTGTCATCAATGCCTCGGCTTCACCTGACCACCCAGCCAATGAGGATTGAGGATAGAGTGTGGAGCTGTGGAATTGACCTGTCTGTCGAGCAGGATGCAATTTTTGGAATTCCTGGTGGACCTGATTTGAAAATCCATGTAGAAAGAGCTGCCCTGGTCAAGCATGTCGTCATCGAAACTGTTAGCAAGGCAGATATTTCAGCAAAGGAAATCCGTAGTCGCATAAAAGGGCAAGAAAAAACTGTTGTTGTTGAAGCAGCGACATCTAAAAAGACACCCAAACAAAAGTTATCATGCAATGTTGTTGTTGCATCAGGCACTATTAGTGAAACAACAGACCAATGTTTGCCGAGTCCGCCTGAAAATCCTGTTACTTGTCAAAAATCTGAAAATGATATATCAGAAGCCAAAGGCATCATTCCATCAACTAAAGATATCTCTGACAATGTATTGAAAACTGTCTCTAGTATTAAAACCAACAAACCAGACAAACATTCCAAAGCCAAGACAAATTTGAGTCTGGGTATATTTCTAAAGCAGATATGCTTGGTACTTTTAGATGAGTCATCTTCGGTGGAACATGTGGGTGAAATATTACGAGTGACTGTTGATGATGCATATTTGGCATATTACCCAGTCAGTGTTAGGACACGTAATTCCCAGTCACCCTCTTCCGTTAACAAATATTGTTTGGGAATTTGTGCTGGAGAACTTCAAGTGGATAATCAGTGTTTTTCAAATGGCCAGTTTGATTTTCCAGTTATGTTGGTGAAACAAAAGAAAAATAGTAACTCAACAAGAGATATTGATTCATGTTTCTTTGAACTTTCAGTGATAGAAAAACATGCCTACCTCCGTAGTGACTGCCTATTGCACGCTCAACTAGTACAGGCTAGTTCGCCGTTTGCTCCAAGTTTCACCAATGAATCTTTGGAGACATCAGTACAACCATTATGTGTCTATATAGATGACTGTTTCATTCATCGAATTCTCAAAGAAATTGAGCTTTTAATTCCAATACGGCTTCCTGTGCATACCTTTCGTCCAATCAACTGTCATCGCTTACCAAGCAGTATCATGATATCATCCTGTAATGGAGCGAAACCAGTCGTCTTCCACCACCTTAGTATTCAACCAATCAAACTTCTTCTTAGCGTTCATGCTTCTCTGAAGGTGTTCATCGCGTCCGACCAGACTCCGCTGACCTTTGGCAGATTTGAACGCAGCAATGTTTTCACAACATCTTATCAGTTGACAAAATCTCTAGCTATGCATTATGTATCAGGAGCAATATTCCGTGCAGGTAGGATGTTATATTATAGGGAGATTTTTTTATTCATAATCACAGGTGAATAGGAGGGAGGTTCCTGTTGTATAGTGCTCTCAGAGCTTTAATAGGGACAACACAAATGTAAATCATGTTTGTGACATTTTTATTCTGTCTTGAAATTTTCTTCTCTTATCTTATGTTTGTTGCCAGTGGCAATTTCCTTCAGCCATTGCGGGGCCTGGGACCATGGTTTAGTGGTTAGGGTGTGCTTACTAATCCTACTGTGAGTGTCCCTCCACAGGTTCAAGTCCCCCTGTCAACCATCAGGTATATGAGAGAGTAACATGTAGTGTCTAGCCTTATTGGAGGTGGTTTTTCAGAGGTTTGGTCCTTGGTTTTCAACATAATTGAGTGTGAAGTGGACAATCCATCATAATATAAATGAAATACCCTTGTGTGCGAAGAAAATCCCAATCAAGTAAACAATCACCCATTGGCCTGGCACGCTGCCATGTCAGTGAAATAACCTTTAGTATGTCCAACTAAAAAAACAATATATTTATAATGTTACCTTTATAACATTTATTAACTTTGCAGACTTTATTTTTTTTTTATCTTCGTGTTTGTATTGGGGCCCGCAGCCATGACTTATAGTATGTGGTAGTATGTGCGCTTACTAATCCTTCTTTGATTGTACCGTTCCCCAGATCTATTGCATCTGTCGACCGTCGGATATATGAGTGAGTCACATGATGTGACTCCCGCAATCGCAAGAGTGGTTTTTATGAGGTTTCTTTCTGTTTTCCACCATAATTAGGTAAGGAGCATTATGAAGTGGACAATCTATCATATAAGTGAAATACCCTTGAGTACGACGTTAAACCCAAGTCAAACAAACAAAACAAATGGTGTTTGTATTGTGTATTGGCAGTGATGTTAACAGAGGTTTATTTACAATTTGGGCTAGCAGGTTTCATATCAAGTACTCTACTTGCAGTATTTTATCCACAAACAAACAAAAAAGATGAAACTTCAAACAGTGATGAAGAATATTTTCCCCTTGGAGCCACCTCTAATAGGGAATATGTTTGAATACTTCAGGGATGTTGTAACACACAGAAGACATGTACGGTTGTAAATTAGGCAAATTATGTTTTATCCTGGTTAGGATTCATATTCCTATCATTGATTCATTAAAATCATTCATAAAATGTTAAAATTCTAACGTTTTCACCTGATTGGAAATTGATCCAGATTAGCTTTAAGCTTGTATTAAAGTACTATACTATGTAACACTCATTACATCCCAAATACAGGTAATTGTTTTTCATGGGCAGGGGTTCATAGAAGTCCAGTTTAACTACCCTTAATGGGTAGCTAAGCTGGAGAATAAACTCAATTTGAGACATCATTTGAACGCATCATTTTTAAAAAGCTCAATTCAGACTCCATTTTTTATGTTTAAGTATGATAAAAATAAATAACATCTTACTTAAGGGTATTTTACTTATCTGATGGCGACTGGCACCTAAGTAATTGCATCATCTAATCACTTATACAACTATAAATTGTGAACATAGTCATGCTCAGAACTCTGATAGTAAAATAATCATCCTTCAATACACAGTAAAACTGAACTGAATGAAAAGGTTTAGAACATACAGCTTATGTGGAGGGCACCAGTGAACTAGTATTTTTAAATTTTACACTCATGTCAAATTTTCCGATGAGCCTTATTTCTGTGAGGTTATTTGAAAAATAGTCCTGCGGCCATGGCTTAGTTGCTAACATGTCCACTTACTAATCCTACTTCTGTGTACCGTTGATAAGTTATTGTCTGTCTGTCGACAATCAGGTACAATGTATAGTAGTGTGTCACATGATGTGGCTCTGGCAATTGCTGGGGTGGTTTTTATGAGGTGTCTACCGTACTTAAGCAAGGAACAGTGTGAAATTGACAATCCAATGCCATGTAGGAGGACGTTAAACTCTAATCAAAACAAACAAACATTTGTAAAATATTTTTGAAGTATGAAAACAATAATATCTATTATCTAATACACCTGCTGAACTGATAATTATGACTTTGTGTCCAGGTTTAGTGGTAGGTTCCCTGGATGTGTTGGGGAATCCCACAGGCCTGGTGAGAAGTGTGGGTAATGGAGTGGCTGATCTGTTTCGTCTGCCCTATGCTGGTCTCACCCGCAGCCCTGGGGCTTTTGTCGCTGGCATCTCCAATGGAATGTCTTCTTTTCTACGTAACATTTCAGCAGGTAAATGGACATGTCTTAGAAAATCTTGTGCTATTTCATAATTTAAAGCTGTAAAAGGTGTAACAGTTCATGTGAACAGTCAATAAATGTAAAAAAAATTTGGCACATAGAAAAGGTATATAGTTTAATATTGGCAAATTTTGTGGATAAAGCTTTGTAGTTTGTAAAAAAAAAATGTTAAATCTTATTTAGTCCCTATTTAAATCTTATTTATTATCCCGTAAATAAATGTCTCTTAAATGATCCTTATATGGGAGTTTCTTTCCCTTTCTGCCAGGCACACTGTCTTCCATCACAAACTTTGCCACAAGTGTGTCTCGTAACATGGATCGCCTCTCTTTGGACCGAGAACATTCCCAGAGACAGGATGAGATCAGGAAATCACGACCCGATGGTCTCTCTGCTGGCATCAGGCAGGGATTGACTGGCTTTGGTCTCAGTTTACTGGGTCAGTACAAACCTATACAACCTCCTCACACCTACACATCTCTCTGTTAGGGCATCGTTTCTTTTTTGTTTTTTGTTGGTGGGGGGGAGGTGTTGTTTTTCTAAAATAAAGATATTGAAATTTAATGACTGAAGGTAATAGTCTAATCTTATGTTTGCGATTTAAATCTTATTAGACAAAACGTTTATCAAAATTAAATTACCTAGGACAATATTCAAAGCTTAATATGTATGCAATTTTAAACTTATTGAACAAAACATTTCTTGCACACTTTATCTCAGGTAAACAGGCAAAGCCAAGTTCTCTCTATGTTACCACTTTCAATTTCAAGTCTCAGTGGAATAAAATACCTGTTGGTTGTCTGATTATTTTTGTTTTGTTTGTTGAATCTATTGATTTGCAGGTGCTGTTGCCGGGCTAGCTGATCAACCAATACAAGGTGCTCTACAGACCCAGCAATTAAACCAAAGAGCCACTGCCACAGCAACTGGGATCGTGTCTGGGGTCGGAAAAGGCCTCATGGGAGTTGTGACTAAACCAATAGGGGGCGCTGCAGAGTTTGTTTCTCAGACTGGTCAAGGTGCACACTTTTTTTGTTGAACATGTCAGCCCTAAAAATATGTGTTTTGATGAGGATTAGAACTTCTTGACAAATTACTTGTAAGACAAAATTGTTACTAAAAAAAAAATTCAAATGATTTGCAGCACTGTTTTCTCAGATATTTGGTTCTTTATTTTAATTATCTGTTTGGCTCAAGCAGTCGGTGGGAGATTGATGTGCTCTGTAAGATATGGTTTGTTGAACTTTCTTCCACTCTTAATTTCACAACAGCAATAGCTCTGTCAGTGTCTTTTTCCCTAAGCCATGCAGCCCTCTGGCTAAGGACAGTTTGTTTGAACAGTAACAATACTGTCTTTACTTGGCAAATTAACTCTCCAAAATTATGGAAATGCTTCACATCTTGGTTATGCTAGTGTCAATTATTGTTGGAATACACCCCTGTCATATAAGTGAAATACCCTTAAGAACTGCATAAAACACCAATGTATCAATCAATCATAAGCCATGCAGCCAGTTGGGAGGTAGCTTTCTGTTGCCCTCAGAGCTTTTGTTTGTTGCCAGTTGTGTTGAGGGTGGTTTCCTTCGCCCATTAAGCTTCCATGTTGTCATATGAGTGAATTAACCTTAAGTATGGCATTAAACCCTAATCAAATTCTTCAGCCATTAATCTGCAAAACAATCAATTTGTAAATCCCAAATCGAACAATCAAACACTGACTAAATATTTAAAATACCACAATTGTTTTTCTCTACAAAAAAAACATAAATCTACCATTCTTCTTCAGGCTTTCTGTACAGCACTGGTTTGGTGAGGTTAGCTGAACAGAGATTTACACCCCTACAAGAACAGTGGAGCACAGCCCAAAACAGCAGAATCAAACATGTCTGGTAAATATCATTAGTATAATTCACATGGTGCTTTTCTAACTTTGTGTTTATTTCACACTTGCTATCCTCTGTCTGTATATTGTTTTAATATGTATAGCCATCCCAACTATCCCTGCCCTATGGCCATTCACAGGAGTTTCAAAAGCAAATTTTGTTCCGGAAAACGTAGGGGCCCCCAAAATATTATAAGCCCAAATATATTAAATAAATTACGATTTTCGTTATATCTGAGTTCAAATCAAACCAAAACCCTTTTTATTGCCTGATCAATTTGGGATAGAACATTAATAAATTATCTAGCAACTCCCTCACCATTGTATGGCTGTGTAGTCATTTTCACTGCATTATGCTGTTATTAAAACCACATTTTTTTTTTCATGATTGTAAAAAGAATAATGGTCATTCTCATCTTATCAAATCATTTTCCTGTTCACATTTTAATTTCCTATGCATGGAGCAGTTGTATGTTTTAGTAATCGTCCGTTTGAATCAGGAGTCTGATGTGATTTGGATTCAAGATAGACCTTGTTTGTGAACTAACCTTAAGATGGGCCTTAATTCCCAATCAATCAATCAATGTTACTGTGTTTTGTTTCACAGGAAAATGTTGCACTCATTACCTCCAGGGAATTGCCTTTTGATGGAATTACCCGCCACCCAGTATGACGCTGGAGGGCATCCAGTGCCTGTTACCCTTCTCTTAACCACAGATATCTTATTTGTAATGAGCTGTGAAGACGACAATCAACAACAAGCTTTTACTGCTGTGGAATTAAATTGTCCAGAGATAGTCAATGAGCCTTCGATTATAACTTTAGTATGGACAGATTCCTTCCATCATTCTGTTAAACAGGTAGACTTTTCTTTTATCATTTTGATCTCTTCTGTCTTCATATCACTGAAAAAATCGAGGGACGGACCTCCTGTAGACGAACATGTAATACTTATATCAGATTTGAAGTAGCAAATCAAAGAAGGCTTCCTATTAGAGCCTTCTCATAAGTGTATCAATCAATTGGACACTTTAAAGTATGAAGTAGTTTTCACTATCAAGCCTGAATATGAATGGGCACTCTGGTTATTTCACTTATATGACGGCAGTGTGTTCCACCAATAGTTGACACTAGCGCAACCAATATGTGAAGCATTTCCATAATGTTGGAAAGTTAATTTTCCTCCATTGCTATTTAAAGTAAAGACAGCATTGCTACTCTTCAAACAAACTGCTTCAAAATACAATTATTCGGTAAAACCCAATTAAATCACTAATAGCTGAATGGAGATAGATCTTCCACATGGCGTGACAATGCTGTCTTTACTTAGCAATGGAGGAAAATTAACTTTCCAACATTATTGAAATGCTGTACATCTTGGTTGTGCTAGTGTGAATTAATGTTGGAATACACCGCTGTCATATAAGTGAAATACCCTTAAGCACGGCGTAAAACACAAATCAATCAAACAATCCACATGGTGTTAAGTCCTCTAACAGTAGATTAAAGGTAATAGCCCTTCAAGCAACCAGCCCCAGGTGTAAAAAAAATAACTATGAGATCAAGTAATCCACAAATGTCAGTTGAGAACTGGCGGTAGATGTCTGATCACATATATTAAGCCCAGGAGAATTCTGGTTGCCCTGGTGATCTTAGGGCTTGTCTCTGTTTGTTGACGGTGGCATTTGGGGTGACTTCCTTCACCCATTAGACTGCCTGGTATGCCCTCATATAAGTAAAATAACCTAAAGTTTGGCGTTAAACCTTAATCAAACAAACGAATCCGTGGGGATCTGTTATTTAGTTGGTTTTTTGTTTTTATTCCAGGACCCAACAAATGATCGTATTGCAGAGTTTGTTGACAAATCTTCAAGTTTTGTTAGTTTGGCTGGTTTGGAGAGCTCTATTCAGGACAGACCGATATCCAGTTCACCCTCGTTGTCCCCGGATCCAGAGAGCACCAGCCAACCCCCTCAGTACCAGTTCCACGTGGACCCACAGTATAAAGATGTATTTGTCTCCTGGCTTAAATTCACCAAACAACAATTATTAGCCCAGGGTTTCCAGTTTTAATGATTGGCAGATTTTGAAATTTGCAATTTGCTTTTTAAAAGTTGCTTTCATTTCTTCATTTTGTGCTGAGGGTTCAATTGGACAAAAGATTCTTTTCGTTTGTCCATAATAGTTCCACTTTCAACATCTTCAGAGTTGTACCGGTGGGATTAGGTAGCCTTAAAAGTGACAAAGTTAGATTGTCCAAAGTCCATTTGTTCCATGGATAATCATGAGATACATGCAGTAAATCAAAGAGACACTGATTCTGACAGAATATGTCCTAATAAAGCCGAAATATTCAGTCAAAACCACTTACACTACTGGACTACACAGTTGGATTGTTGTTTGAATTTGAAATCCATTTTTTGTGTTTTATTTGTTATCATAGTTTAATGTTGTATAAAATGTATTTATTATCTTTTTATCGCTAAATAAGAGGCAAATTATTTATAAATACAGTGCTACTTTCTTTCATGGAATATTGTTATTTAATGAAATTGAATTGGGATTAGAACAGGGTTTTTATTTCTGTTTGTCTGTTCTGAATACTTAGAATAAGAGGTTAAATAAATTACAGCAGAAACTGAAATAAAAACGGATTGATAAACCCAATCAAATGTTATAATTTTGAAAGCATTTTGCTTCAATCCATTCGACATTGGGTTATATCATTTTACATTGCATTGAAGGGATATTTCTTATTCGGGATACTGTATACACTGTAATCACCTCAAATTGCTAACTGAAACATTCCTGTTCTGCCTCTCCAACACAATTTCCAAGTCTTTTAAATAGCTTCCAAAACAGAAATTTTACAGACGAATTTGAGGTGATTTAGGGTATGTTTGGATCTGGGTGAATGATGTCTGTTTTAAGCTGCAATCTCTCTAAGGGCAGTATATTTTGAGCATCTTATCAAGCACTGGAGGAAGATAAATAATGATTGTGCTGTCAGCCTATCACACTTACTGTTTGGTTATGTTTCCACCGTTGCATCAGCGGGTTGGGAACGAGCTTCCTAGAGCCCTGGAGCTCTCAGAGCTATTAAAGGGACAACAAAAGCTCATCTGTTTGTGATTGTCCTGACGTGTCTTTGTTTTTTGTTAAGGGTGGCTGCCTTATCCAATCGTCCGGTTATATGGATGAAATAAAGTATGGTGTCAAACCCTAATCAAACAAACTTCAGATAAAAATGTCAAATATCTGGCTTTTATTGGCAGCTAAATTGGTGCCCTTTGTTGTAATTACACTTTTTTTTCTTGATCGATATGCTCAGGTTGAATTGTTTTTGAGAACCGTACTTTTTACTGCAAGATAATTAAATACACCAGTTGAAAATCCCTATTATTACTGTGTTATGTCCTGGTGCATTTGGTGAAAGTAATGAAAACAAGCCTGAGTACACATGCATAGTACATCACTCATCTATAAAACAAGCCTGAGTACACATGCATAGTACATCACTCATCTATAAAACAAGCCTGAGTACACATGCATAGTACATCA
>JAQQZZ010136531.1:0-25596 GCA_030265115.1 Mopalia vespertina | reverse complement strand
CGCAGTATGAGGGTGTCACGATGCTTTGCAACCCATGCCAAATCTAAGCTTATCTGAGCTTCGTTTTATTCCATGTAGCATTAAGCGCCCAAACAAATGTGCATTTCTGATTTACCACATGGTGTGTCGACTAATACAAAGTTCGAACGTTTTTTTTTTTCTGTACCTTTTTCTAATAATTACTTAATTTCGTTCCATGTTTTCTATTAAGCTAGGTGATACTTCCGGTTTGGACAGGTGGGAATAGCGACATTAAGCTTGTAACAATCCCATTGAGCTACCTAGCAGCTGTCCTCGTGCATGATGAACGAACAGTGGATCTCACTCCGTGGTTTTCTTCGCTGTGATATCCAGTAGCCTGGGAGCCGAGCTGAACTCCGCCAGGTTTTCAATAGTCTGAATATTTGAAGCAATACCTATCATAGCGTTCAGATGACGCCATGTGGATTTCTGATTGTGTCATGTGACCCCTGGAGGAGCAAACAAGGGCTTAAAAATTAGTGCCATATGAGTAAATAGGTCCCCATCCACCACTCCGCAAGACTATCACGTGATTCTTATTACCGCGAAATCTTCCCACTGCGACTGGAATTAGACGGACATATCCCAAGTCGACTTCAAACATTTCGGTTCCATTCATAAGAAAACAGCTGAGGTATTCTACACGGTCTAAAATATATAAACTGTTGTTATTACTGAGGCTTTGAGTATGTTCTTCCTCTTTCTTGTCTAAGAAAAAAATACAGTTAGATACCCTGCTCTGAATTATGTAACGAATAAAGTCATTGGTAAATCTACTTCACCGACAAACGCATTGACACAGTTCAAAAGATCAAAGGAGGATACACAAAACATTTGAATCGTGTAAATGCGATATTCCTATTGTTCTTATATGTTGAGAAAAACCGTAGGAGATTCACACTGAGACTTACTGAGGTTATGGCAGCCTCTCTGTGAAAAAGATACACGAAATAGTAGCTCTTTTATGCTGTTATTGTCCGAGCTGTCATGCCATTGATATGCTTGCTCAAAAGAAAATCTATATTGGTACACATGCATCAAGTGTATATCTGTTGACATATATTCGCAAAAATTGTATATTACCTAGCGAATTGAGTTCCTCTGAGTTGTAAAATAGTTTAATGTTATAATTGTACAATAAGCCGCTCTATATCTTGTGTTCTTAACCGAGCACCGGTTGTAAACTTTATTCTTGGCGATTCAGACACCTGGTATAAAATAGATCTGTGAACTTTAGACGCGTGTCTTGTCTAAATATCACAACTGTCACACTGATTGTACGGCTTGACTACATTTGGAATTGGTTATTGACGAAACACCCTTTCTGCTACACTCTGATGATAGTATATTAATATAATCTGTGTGCGAAAGGGATATTTTCACCGTCTGTTACCCAGGTGTGCTACTGACGAGAAGACGGGGGTAGATGGGGGCAACATACATCTCCAATAGGATTCGTGCTTTTTCAAAAAGATGTTCTGTTCGTCTTGTGTTTAGTATTAAAGTGAGACCATACCCACACACACCGCTCTATCATAGGACTAATATATTGAATATCTACCAGGGACGAATTATATCAGTAATTTTAGCCCCATGTTTAACTACATTTGTATACAGGGCTGTATGATCAGATATAACCAGTTCTCATTTTTGTAAAAATCCTATCCTTATGATTTTTTTTTTAATTGTAGGTTTTATTTTCAATACTTATCGTTTCTTGAACAAAATAACACATAAAGAATTATATATTTCTAAAAATTAATCACACTGGCACCGGGATTTCGATTCGTTAAAACCGATGAATCATCTCACAGTGGTAATTTTCTCAATAGATCTTAATCTGGAGTTGTTTATGGTGTCTTTCAAACATCTCGAGAAACGATAATGACCATGTAAATGGTATATAAAGTATGTGATAAATACGCAACAAACAAGATATCCGGTATGGGTTAAGAAAAAATCATCCTGCAAGCTGGTATTTCAAATAAATAGAAATAAAGCAATGAAGTGTTATATCGAAACATTATGCTACAGCATTTGGAACAGGTTCTTATCTATTGAAATTAAGTTGATTATGAATCCCAGTTTAGATTAGTCAATTTGTCGTTAACAGTATATTTCATTTATTTTCCACAAGATGTCATCTTTAATCATTGAACAGTAGACATTATTCCAAATCTGTCAACTTGTCAATCGATTTGACTTTAACTTCTAATGATTGATTGATTGATTGATTGATTGGTCGATCGAATGATTGATTGATTGATTGATTGATTGATTGATTGATTGGTTTGGTCCATTGATTGATTCATCGGTCGATTAATTAATTGCGTCATGGGAAAATATTAAATATATGTAGCGATGTGCCCAGAAATCCCGACTCACTTTCTGAATAACAATAGCAATGAACTGTGTCAAACACAGGGTATTCATAAGTAAATGAATGAATATTCAGATGTATTTATAAATGAGAGCCGGAATGAAAGTTGTCTATTGCTATTGACATAGATTTAGCCTTTTTATACCACTGTAGGGTGAAGATAAATGGTCCCATAACAAACACCTAGGAGAACAAGTTGGTCTCTTTATACAGATCTAATTCCACATAAACCTCTTCTGAGGAAACAATTAAACCATTGCCAAGAAGTTAACAGCTTGATTGAAAAAGGTCACCTCCTGTTATAAAGGTCTGTGCTGTAGTGTTGTGGGGAATAGTGGTAGAGACTATAGTCTAGGAAATGTCATCTAGTATGAGCATATGTGGATCATAAAGAAAACAGCGCAATGGAATTCGCTTCATCTGGTCACAGAATATTGTAAACTGTTAGGTAAATAAACGGAGTAAGGTCTGAATGTGGCGGCCAGTCATTGTTGTGAGCCTATTCCTACCTGGTCAGCCTAACTACATCCCTACCATCTATTATGACAAGCTTAACTCGATCCTTCATTCTAAACACTTCAACAAGCGACAATCTGGTTTTCATAATGTCAGTATTGCCCTTCGCAGCTTTTTCTCTGGTGGTCGCTTTACTCTACAGTCTATATCAACATATACCGATTACGTTCACATTAGAGTTAGAATGGCCTTTTTTTTTCTCTCATGTTAATTCGCACTGACGACGAGAGAGCAGTGTTTTGTAGTAGAAACCAATAGGGAGCGCTGAACAACAATGTAAATAGTAACCGCTCTCTTATCAACAGCCATATATCATTATTTTGTTATTTCTCTCCGGAAATAACACACATCAAATATAATCAGTGAATGCTGGAATGTATGTAGAGTACACCAGATGTATCCGACAACCGACCGCCAATGACTTACATATGTACAAAGTGCCACATATTAATATACACATAAAGCTAAACTATATATTTTAGATGTATGCATAAGATTTTGAAGATATATGATATATATCACAATTGCAACAATAATAATTTTTTAATGAAATTCCAAACCAGAATAATCAAAGTACAAAATATCACAACATTCGTTTTTCGTATAAGTTTTATGTTCGTTTGTCAAACACAGGCACAAAATGTCAATTCATAAATTGTTAATTATTTTTCAAAAGAAAACGTCAGGTATCAATAATGTGTAATAGGCTGAGTAGAAGTAGGCAACGGTTAAGTTTTTCCACACGTTACGTAAAAGCAGGTAAAAGTGTATAACAATGCAGTGGAAAGTACTGACACAAGTGGAACTTTGTCTGACGACTGACTCAAAATGGACGCTTCTGTTTTTACTAAAAGGTGGTATTGTGGATCCTGACGGGGATTTGTTCAATAAACCAAAACGTTAAGTCAAAAGATACACAACAAACTAATTAAGGTATGTTATAAGGAAGAAAGGTACAAGAGCCAACGAGTATTATCAACGACACTGTACAGATTATTATCCATAGCATGCTACACTGATTGAAATTTAATTAAGAGCCAATGGTTTCCATCATCCATCCATAAGAACAGCAAATAATTCCAATTCACTCCTTTGACTAAAATAATCGCATGTCGTTAAAATGGCGTAAAGCGCGAAATCCAGCATTTAACTATTTATAGAAATTAGTATTGGATAAATCAATGGTTTTGCCTAAAATATCAAATCATGGCCGTGGAAGTTTGGATTTCATATCTATTGTCTTCGGAATAGTACTATATTTATAGGCGCAGTATTAATCAATGGTTATGTTTCGTTCAGACACCTGCCTTCGTAGTCTGCTTAAGTTAGTGTAACAAAGTCAAACTGATTTGGTGGATAATAACCAGATGAATTACATGTATCTACGATTAATGTTACTCTTGTCAACAAATCGAAGTTAACTTACTAATTTCAGCTTTTCTTCTCTTTTGGATTGTTCTTCCTCTGTAACTTCAAAAATCTCAAACTTTCGAATAAACTTTGTTTTTTTCTTTCCATCACTTTCAAAGAAGCTAACTCGTCGATTAGTTTTATCTTTCTTTTTATCCGTTTGTGCACTATCATCCACGTGGTTTTCTTCTCCATTCGATTGAATTAATGTCTTTTGGCGCCTTGCTAGACGAATGTCATGAAGTCTTTGTCGGACAAACAAACACGTTTGCTGAAACTTTTCATCATCTAGAGTGGAAGTTGTGGACAGAGAACGTGGTTTGGTTGTATGCGGTCGGACAATGATGGTATTGTGTTTGCTTTCCCCACCCACGGGCCGACCACACCCTGTTGTTTGTGGACGCCCGACTCGGAGCCTTCCTCCTGTTGTTTGCGGCCGCCTGATTAAAGCTTCGATGACATCAGCAGCTTTAGGTGGCACAGGTGAGCAATTGAAACGTTTTGGTGTCTTTAGTCTCAGACCAGGTGGCACGTGTGACGGCGGATAAGTCGCCATTACGTTGTCTTAGCAATTTGAATATTTAATAACATCCCGTTATTTCATGTCGACACGAGACAATCGTGGCTGAAACTGAAACAAATAGAAAGCAAAACAATCATTTCAAATTCGCTTCATTTTACCAAATGTTACGATTGATAGACTATCATAGAACATCTAAAGATTCAAATCTATCAATTTCAAGTCTTTCTTTCCAGCATTCCAAAGAACAGATTCACATTATATGTTTCTCGCACGTCAAAGTGTACAGTGTGTAATAAAGTATAGCATCTGTGCATACGGTCAACGCCAATCTGCTAATTGGGTTTTAGTGGGTCTGCTAATTACTTAGCATTACACAATATCATTTTTAAAAAATACTTTTCAACTGGCCAAATAGGCTTAAACTTACCTATCGTATCCTGATTACTACATACATCAAAACAGTAATCAGAATGTGAACTGATATACAGCTAATAAAATGTTACCAAACGTTCTGAACAAATTAAGAAATTTCTTAAATAGATAAAACTTCAACTATTAAGACATAACATACCTAAAACTGTAGACAGATATTAAAATATAACACTGCCCAAGAACTTACCGAGTACGTGGGACACAACCCTAAACAGTGTATAGGCTATATTTACAGTCTGGTGTTTGTGAAGTTATTTGAATGACCGGCTGCCATGAGCTAATAGGCACGGCTTTGGAATGTGCGATAAGATACAACTTAACAAAAGAACCATAAACTCTTCGCTTTGTACAGACTAACATTCATTGTGGACCCACCATTCAACTGTTTGTTAAATCGGCATTTAACGCTGCCAGTAAATCAGCCCCGACAAAACTGCCGATCTGTGACAGACTTTCTTTTTTACTTTCGAAGGGTTAGATAGGCAGCCACTCTCGTCATTATTAAACACTTTATGATAGTTATAGCTTTCGGTATTTATTATTTTTAAATTTTTAATTTTAAAACATTCAGAATTTTTTTTTTTAAATAGAAACAATCTACAAAGAAATAACTCGAATAACTACAAGTTTTTTTGTCGATTACTATATGCAACCCACTGTGTTTGATCGGTCGGCGGTTGTGCGGAAATAGGAGACTGGGTAATTAGTCTCTTGTGAATAAGACATCTTTGAGAAAAGTCGAATGATGATATTTTTAATTTAGTTTCCTCGTGCTATATCATCAACTCGAACAACAATGAGAATCAAGAAAAAATTAAAACGTGTGCAACACATATTGAATGATTTCGATATATATTAGTTTAGTTCGATATAAATGCCACCCCGGAAATTTATCAACAAGAGATTGAAAAACTGTTAGGAGGCATATCTGGTATGACAATGTCTTGGATGATATTGTGATTCCTGGGACAATTATAGGAGGCAGTTTTCAATATCACTTTCATGGAATATCAACATTGAAGCACTGGTAAGCCACGTCAACCCCAAAACTCCGGTACGTTGACATTTTTTTATATTCTTTTTGGTCTTTCAACCTAGCTTACTGCTAAAAATTAATACATATTATGTCTACGCTGTTGAGCACTGCGTACAGTGATAAAGACTGCCGAACAATTTGTGTTTTGAAAAGAACAAAGTGAGTTTGTTTAAAAAACTGATTTATAAATAGACTGGCAAGGAAGCAAAACTCCAAATCATTGAATTTAAAGTGATAGCTAAAGTTATCCTAATACCACTAAGTGTCGTTCTAGTTCCATAACAAAACAGGCCACAAAGATTTATCAATCATATTAGTCGTAACATAGTAGGGTAGAACGCTAAAAAGGAGGTTTGGTATATGTATTTGCTTGTGAAAAATTCCACCCATATATTTATTGTATAAAAAGTGAAATTGTAATAAATCATAAAATTATTATAAAAATCAACTAGTGAAGAGAAAACAATTGTGTCCAAAACAAATAGTAGGGTTTCCGTTGAGTGTCCTACGCATCTTATGTGAAACATGAGCATTTTAGCATTCCAAACCCAACAAAAGTGGACGATTCTCCTGAACAGTTTACTATAATTGGGTTTAGTCCGTGTACAATTTATAAGATCACTCGTGTGTGTGAAAGTTGTGCAGAAACTACAACCATTGCCAGACCAAGGCGTATCCGCACAATGTCTAGGACATTTCGGGAGTTTGTATCGGGATAAGTTTTAATTCATATCCCTTTAAAATGTACAGTTCGAAAATTGTATACCATCTGAAGATATTGTGAAAAGTAACAAACTTATTTATTTCACTATACATCACATTAGTTTGTTATAGTTAAAATGTTTTGAATTTGCTTTAGTATTGAATTGGTCAGATGATCCATTTAATGCATCATATACTGATTTATATCGTTTAATACCTTAATATATAAATGCTATTGATGCAACTTCATCATTAACTTGAACACTTGGTGATTTACATACATTAGTAGTGTTTAAGTGTTCCAAACATTGATACACCATCATTATATGATCAATATAGATATTAATCCATAAGTATTATGTTTCGTTACTCAGTCATGTATTGTATAACAAAAAATATCAATCTAGAACGGGAAGGATTTCATGTCTGACGTAAATATTATGAAAGTCCAGTCGGTTTCCTATACATGTGTACATACCAACCCCGAAGTTTAAATGTAGCCAAGATCTGGTGTTTCAAACCGAAGTGTGTGTTACGTCTTTACTACGGTAATATGAGGGCTACATTTTGTTTCTTTTAATGCTGAAAAAGAATCATTTCGCTTGTCTCTACCGGGGTTCGGACTCTGGTCCGGCGCATTTACATATTAGCTACCTAGTTTCTCATTGGAAATCCAGGAAATATTCTGCGAATCATTTTTTTAAGGGAAGCAATATTTTTAATGTACAGAAAGACAATTGTCTCTATCAAACCCCCTTGAATATGACGTTAAACACAAATCTAACAAATTGACTGATTAAGTATTTATTCAAGATAACGGTGCAAGAAACGTAAACAGGCAGAGACTGTCTTATAAAAGCGTATCGGATAGAGAAAAAGAGAGAAAAAGACGTTTTATCACCTCAACCTTTATTCTACATATGTCGAATAAGTTTCGCTTTTTTTGTATTTATGTACAATTCTTTTTCACATATGTGAAATTCTTTTTTACTTATGTTGAAAAGATTTTCACTTATGTGAAAAACAATTTCACATATGTAAACTTAATTATTTATTTTACGGGCCTGAAAATTCTGTTTCACATATTTAAATGAAATTCTTTTTCGCATATTTAAAATGAAGTCATTTATTTAACATATGTGAAAAAGAATTTCACATATGAGAAAAAGAATTCAGCATATGTAGAATAAACGCAGAAGTGATAAAACGGCTTGCCATAGCCTCCACAGATGTGTGATATTTTGGTTAACATAAATACTTCTGTAAAGATGGTCTATATCGAATACATTTAGCAGAAATGAAGGTTAGTATAGTAATGTTGCAATGAAACATCAATTAGGACATAGCTATATTTATATAATCGATAAATTCAGCTTTTGTTTCCGTTTAAGTAAACTGAAAAGTTGTGTAAATATATCATTAATTAAATTTGTTTGAGATATAGCACATCAGATAACGGGAGGAATGGTTTATTAATACGTGTAATATTTATGGAGTGTTTCACAAACATAGGTGATACAAATTAAGCCGTGGTGCTGTTACAGTAAGACAATATACAGTCACAATGGCGATGAATACATCAATATTATTCTGCACCCATACAGCATATAATTTGTTACCAATAAAAAGTATTGTATCCCTACCTGTGTCTATTTGTATAAGTGTATAGTGCCTGTATGATCTTCACAGAACACACAAGTGTAATTGTATTGAGGGTAAACACATACACGCTCATTGTTCATCTATGTGTGTTCTTTGATTACCCAGGGCTTGCATAATGTGTGTTCAATGTTTCGATCATCCCCAAGAACAAGGACAGTTTGACACTAAACTTGCGTGCGTTGTGTCCGCTTACTTATTTCGTCTCGTTTATGTATAGTTTTATTGGTTTAAACAATATATTTATTCAAAAAGAGAATAGGGATAGGCGAACAGGCTCATAGCCTATATTAACGCCGCTTATACTTTATTCTCTATAAGTGGACGTTACAACTTTAGTTATATTGTGCATGCCATTATTGTAGACAAGACTTTCAAATCTGGAGAACAAACATCAAAAGTTCTAAACTAGCATACCGGTCTTGTTCTTTTTAATCATTAATTTATACTTTAATACACGATTCAAATGTAGGGCCTACTGATGTGTGTGGAACCGGATATTATTTCTTTGTATAATCCACTTAGAAAATGCCTTTTCAACTTATACCCAGTACATTTTTCCGTTCTTTATACAAAATGATAAAATAGCAATGGATTTGAATTCGTTTCAATCTGCTATCAACATTTTTTTAATCGTGTGAGCTAGGATAAACAGAATTTAAGTCATTACACTCTTAGACAAATATGACTCCATTGGAACCCTATAAGGTTCTTCAGTCATGGCTCTGGTGGAACCCTTTTTGATTCTGTATTGAACCCTCAAAGCAACTGTTCGAAGTATTTATCCCGTTTTGTCGTAATGGTTCCAGTTAGAACCATGCTCTTTTCTAAAGAACCCTCAAAGAACCATTATTTCTAAGAGTGTAAGGCTAAGGATTTGTCCTGTAAATTCCTAGTAACTGTGGTTGAACTGTGGTAAAGTGTTGAAAAGCCTATCACGAGTGGTTCTCGGACAATATCTGTCGCTCCAAACTATTTTGAGGTGTTGCAACAGAAACACACGCCTACACTTGTAACCTGACCTCATCTGTTTTGGTGGACCACTGTTGTCTTTTAGTGGTTTCTTTCTCTGATTTGATTGTTTGTTTGTTTGTTTGTTTAGAGTTCAACGTCGTACCCAATGGTATTTCACATATATCACGACGGAGTGTCCACTTCACACTGATCCTTATAACTAATTACGGTTTTAAACCCGGTAGGAAACCTCGTAAAAACCACCGCCGCGATTGCCGGAGCCACATCGTGTGACACACTCAATGATGCTCGACAGACTGGCTCGATCACACGCTGACCACTGAGCCACGACCACGGCTTCTCTGATTGGAATGAGACGCGCTCATATGAGTGAAATATAACCAAGTTAGGTACAGAAAGCTATTGGTACACGCAAACCCAATACCTATGAATATAGTTGGAAAAAGTCGACTCACATTTCAATCGAGTGAATTTCATTTTTTAACCTGATACTTTTATGTGAGCTGCTGATTTAAGTGTGGGAGTAACATGCTGCATTGGACAAGCATCTCTGATTAACTATTGTCCAATACTATTATGTCACGTTAAGTGTACTAAAGATGTCCAATAAAGGATTGTTCTCATTCTCTACAAATGGGTTGTGAAATATAAAAAATATCCTGCTATCGATTTGAATTGTTCAAGCTTGGTTACGTGGAACATGGATTAATGTCATAATGTGTTTAGGGTTTTTTTTTTTAATTACACTAAAACTAGAACTTTAGTTTGACAGCATTGATTGTCTTAGAGTGGTTCCATTGTCCAAACTTACAAACAAGAAGCCATGTGAAACCATACGGATGCTTCAAATCTGAAAGACCCCATCTTACGTTAATGCTTCAAACTGTTGAACAAATAGTTTTCACATTTGTAGCGTCTAGCACCTAGTTTCTTTCTGGATTTAGCAAAAACCTCGGTGGCAGAGATACAGTTTCGTGTCTATTTACGATATGTTGAAACAAGGTGAAACTGGTTTAAAAAAAAAACAGTTATATCTGGTTGAACATGTTCCACTGTTTTTGACGAGTGGCGTGCTTTCTGTAACCAGGTGTTATTGCCATTAGTGACGTGACGCGTCATGTAATAGTTCAGAAAAAATGGCGACCGCAGAAGCGTGGAACGACGACTAGAACACAAACTGATATATATGGCTAGAGGAGTCATGTTTTAGACACATCCTCAACTCTGCTTTCTGACTAAGTGTCAGGCAGTTTCAAGTCGACAATCTACGCTTAGCTTAAGTCTTGCTTTTCCTTATTTGAGGATGACACTGTCTCACTCAGACCAGACAAATGCTTGGCCAGTATTGCGAAACCGATACCACGACCCTCTGATTCAGATAACCAGCGCGGGCTCTTGTTGCCCTGGGGCTTTCAGAGCTAAAAGGCAACATGAAGCTGATATTTTAGTGAAGTCTTTAACCAATTTTCTGAGCCGTGTCATTGTTTGTTGCCATTGATGTCGAGGTGGTTTACTCCACCCATTTGGCTGACACTAGGGCCAGATTCAGGTTCGGTAGGCACCTTAAACACAGGAAATAGAAGGCAAATCAAGATGATAAATTTCGATGTTCCTCGTGGTTTCAATTAGTTTGGTTTATTTATTATTTGTTGGTGTTAAAAGATCGAGCTTAAAGTTATTCCACATCTATGGTGTTCTGTTATACAACAGTAACGCAATTATATAAAGTTGGAGTATTATAATCCGTTAGAACAGTAATCTTCCTCCAGTGTTTTGACCGGCTAACAAAACTATGATTACTTTATGTATGTGCTGGCCGTCATAGGGCAACGCATGTCCAGTGCCTCTCCGAATAAAATTATACAACTTTGAAAAATATACTTCCGAAGACAAAACGGTAAAAAGTTGGAAGAAACATGAAATACCATATGGCACAACAGTCGGCTTACATGTGTTATGCAATATTGCACAAGCCCAAGCTTAGATCGAAAAGAGCACCTGCTGTGTGAACAATTGAACATACGATGTTTGCTACGACAAAGCAAGATACTTTCAATTATTTGCAATGGCGTTCTACTCATATATCTGGTTAATGAAGGTCTACCAAGGACGCCGCGCTGCACCGTGGGTAACAACATTTTTGAAGGAATCAAAATACCAAACTGTGAGAGTCGTAAAGTTAAAGTGCGTTATCCTGCTGTCTTGTTCACACCAATTGTATACCCATCCATAATGGCACCAACATCGGCTTCACAACAGGGATTGGAAGATGCTGCTGCGATTGTGCTGCGACCGAGCATAACGTCAGTAAGACAGCACCAATTGTATCACATTGTTATTGGAAATTAAGTGCAAAATCTACCCTAACGAGCTCGATAAACGGTTTGGCAACATGGGTGTGTTATCTGCGTATCGGCGTCTTGTTAAATCGCCGAATTGAGTCCATAGTACAATCTTGTCAATTCGTATGTCGCTGTCATTAATGTTGATCATGTCGTATCTATCCTTAACATACGTAACTCTATCGCAGAACTATACTGTACCACTGTCGTACCACATCTTTACGACTTACCAATGGCGTCTTTACACGGCGTAACATTTGATCGGCTTCTAGTTTTGTTTTAAGCGAATCGGTACTGTACATTAATTTTCATCTGTCTTTATATAATGTGTGCTCTACTGTTTCAAATATGGTGACAATGGGTATGTCTGATAGGGGGATTGCAAACAGATATATTAGTAATTATGAATACAGACAAGTTAGTGCATGTGAGAACCGACCAACCCCAGCGAAAGCTGCATTGATTGAGTGAATTGGATTACCATCGGTTTATACAGGGAGATATTTTTTCATGATATTTTCATCAGCAGCCTTCAGTGCTGGACTAAGTCACTGTATCGCCATGCAATCCGACTCCATGTAACAAGATTTTTTGGGTTATCTTTCTTTATATACTTTTCCATAAATCAATTGCTCAGCTCCTGAACAGATTGGGACACATGGTGGTCATATCTAAACAGGAGTGAATTATTTCATGCAAGTCGGAAGTTGTAAAGTTGTAACAATTTAAGTATCAGTGACAATGCCAGTTCCTGTGCAGCATTAAACAAATACATTACTCTATGACTAAAACATTAGTTAAGGGCAGAAGGGATGGTTCAAGGGTGAGGGATGTGGGTGAGCCGGGCTTTGGGGCAGGACCATTGCCAGCTTCGGGTCATGTTAACCCAGCCCTGTCTGACACGTAGTCTTTTGAGTGAAATAACCTTAAGTACGGCAATAAATCATATTCAAACAAATCACCAGCACTAAATGTGCCAACTTCTGGGAAAGGTTAGGTGGCGCTGCTAGCCGGTAGGTCACGACACAGCTCCCATAGCTGAACCCAGACTGGATGTTTCGCTGGTTCCTATTAAAAGAATCGTTAACGTTTCATAGATGCGTATGACATCGAGCGCGATCGCTATCGTTTTTAAACACATTCAAGACAACGGCGTGCTCTACATTAACACTATTCGTTATATTTATCGGTATTGTATTTGGATTTCTTTTTCTGCATTTAGGTTCAAGGAAATTTTGCTTAATAATGAGTGTGATAGTTTTACTGTATATCTAATTCTCTTCACAAGCTCGTTTGAGTTGCGTTTCCACTAAGGTAAATGTACCCGATCTCTAAGCTGTGTGATGTTTAAAACATGATAGTTAAATATTAATTAAAATGTAGAATATTTCGCTGATTATTAACATATAATAACTGTGCTTTTCAAAGCATATATAACTAACATGAGCTTCGAAGCGCTTACTAGGTACGCTACAAAACGATACAATTTCCCATTATTGATAAATGCCAGCCGTTGTCTCGTTTATCAGAACACCATTTCTTAACTAGGAGGGAGGCCAACCAGGATACTTTATATATACAGTGTATTCCGTTTTCAATTTACCCAGATTATGTATATGTGTATCAGTTCCTCCGGATCAAAATCCCACAGAGGAACTGGTTAAAAACGTAAGAATTCTTGACTTTCCATAACACATTATTACTCGTCAATATTATTAAATCATCATCAATCTTTCAAGAGTTGCTTACAACAGAAATTATTTCATGGCCGAATTGGAGTAAAACTAATATACTAATAGGACCAATGGAAATACTTAAATACGAGTATAAACTCTGTGTTAAGAAAAAGGTATTTAAATTTCCGAGGAACTAAAATATTGATGGAGAAAAAGCACTCGCTTTCATCCTGTGATCTAACAATGAGTCAGGAATGATCGACCCTTGTGTGAAGACTTATAACTGATCAGAATAAACAATGCCTCTTGAAGCGTACGATTTGAATAGAAATGTACTCAGGCTTGTCACGTCTCTGACACTCTCTGCAATGTACGAGACACCAATGGCTCCATTATTCGTATCACAACACGATACTGCTACTCACAAGAACGAGACCAGCAAAAAACATTGAATCGGTTAAGTGCACTGCACTCCAAGTAAAATTCTTTTTCTCTTAAAGAATATGGTCATCTCATTCTGAATTATCTAAGAGATTTTCTGTGTGCCGGTGTATATATAATACAAACTATTCACCTCGGACAGATTGTACAATCATTAAGTAATACTTAAAAATCACGGACTCTTGGATAGCAAATAATACTTAAACAGGCCTTCAAAATATGCTGCATTTATAATTCGGACTACAGGAAAATAAAACGTTTTCAAGTGGAAAATAGCTTTACTTAAAAATTCTGGTTTAGATCGAATTACTGACAGCTGAGTGGCTGGGATAGGAACATTTGTCGCAGCAAAATTGATATAGCGAACTTCAAACCATACGCGTCTGCGTTACAACATTAAGCATGTATCAGGAGAAGAAACCCAGATCGAATCTATACAATTACGCCAAGAGAATCAAGACCTTTATACAGCCAATTAAAAGTTTTGGTTTACTATTTTCCCTTTTTCGTCTTCTTTGTACAACCTCACAACATCGCCTTCCGGTTGATCATGGTGCATGTCTTATTCAGACAAACCATGAAGACAAATAGACCGACGTAAAGATCGTAAAAGAAACACACATTAAATACCTCTCAATCGTGTGATATATGTTACATGGTACTCGATTCTAATCTGCATGGACGATAACAGACTAATACACGTTTTCGTTACATGACTACCCGCACAACAGATGAATCAGTGACCTAAACTCCGATAACTATTTCTGTAACGATGATATTTCGTTACGAGTAACTCACGTTTCAGCATTTGTACTCCGAACAAATATTGGGAACCGCAAACAGTTTGCCTTCCGGGCAAAATGTTATGTTAAATAAGTCTTGTGGGTATATGTATAAAGCAAAGGACTTCTGTAATTCAATCAAGATTAACCTGAAGGATTACCATGGACTAGGATTCACAGAAAAACAATACATTTGAATATTGACCAATTGTGTTTTTTTTTAGTAAAGTCAACATGCAAAATGTTATTTCTTACAATTCTGGAAAATTCGTTAAGATTACACGAAACGTTAAAAGCTCATGCCGTACATGATAGTTTGGTGCACAAAGCACGAATACGTATTCACAGAATAGAATTTTGTAACAATTTAGTCATTTTAGTTAACAAAGTGACACAAGCAATACTGATAACGATAAAAATTTTCTTCATCCATTTTGACAGGAACTCTCTATTAAACTGAATGTTCATACATTCACTGATGCACCAATAGTTGGAATGGGATCGACTATTCGGCTATTATAATGTATGGTGGAGTAATCTAAATCTTCCATAAGCGCATTAGTGTTAGCGGCCGAAGTGCTAATCAACAAGTGATATATGGGACGGAATTATACTAAACAAGGTTCAGGCTACCAACTGACTAACCGCTTCGATTTATTGATCAAACCATCACCAAACAAATCATTATTTCCCACCAACTGCATCTAAGCTGTTTTACGCATTACACAAGAGCAACAGCGATATAAACTAACGAGTATGTTTATTTTCACCACCATACATAATCGTATTAAGTTTATTTCTCACCAAAGAAAGAATAGCCGTAACTAGTCAATTAAGTGTTTGTCCTTTTTATTTGATTTCCGGAAAGAGATTTTAAAAATAACATTTCTTCTATATTTAAATTTTTTATCCGACTATCACTACAATCGAGTCAGAAATTAAGCTGGATTGATTGAAATGCGATACAGGATCAAAATAAAAGAAGCCCCTTATAGATGGGATTGCAGTAGAAATATAGGATACTCAACATTGCTTCGCCTGGAATAACTCGGTAAAGTAGGCCAGTGAACCGCCTTTAATGTCATTATGAACTCTGAGAAACAAATGTGAAATACTGTCCCAATAGGGCTATATCTAAAAACAAGGCGCGTTATAAAAAAACACCTGTCCAGTTAAGGGTACTAAGATGTCCAATAAAGGATTTTTCTGACTCTCTAGAAATGGATTTTTGTAATAAAAATTAATCATTCTGCCTCTGTGGGTTGATGACAGAAATATTTCCATAATAATTCATATACTGTTGTTTTAGTTTAAACAATCTAAACTATTCCGTATAACGAATGTTCAGTGGTTCTATTGAACAGCCGAGTATATTACAAGGACTGTGAAATAACACTGCGAATAACATATATATGTTAAGGCGATTCTAAAAGCGACAAGAAGCAAGAGATAGGTCGTCAATTTTGAATAATATAAGTAACAAATATTTTCTCAAATATTTAAATGCTGCAGAGTTTTAGATTATCAATTAGATTGTTACCAATGCTGCTCAACTGGACGGAAGTCATGGCTGTAGTAAGTGGTCATCAATTTAGCTGTCATCGCAGAACTTACACAGCAGCCTAGTCAAATAGCGGTATTATATTATTGGATGGTGAGCTGTACACACCAAAAACTGAACACAAGGATACAACCTTAACTAAAATAATACCAATTCAGTTGTTTATAATTTTTTAAAATGCGTACATATATATTTACAGAAAAAAAATACAAGGTTTAAGAAGACATTGCACGTGTCATTACGAAAATTGGCAAATGTAAACTGATAAAACATTAGCCGGTATACATTGACTTTTGTGGCGTGGGGTGCATTGGAAGCACAATGGACCGCATGTAACATAGGTATGTAAAAGTACTAGCTTGTTTTAACAGTTAGCGAGAAACGTCAATTTAAAATTCTCCCTATCCCAGGATACCCTTCTCGTTGTAGCTGATGGTGATTACAGTGTTTATATGTATATAGTTTATAAATATATGCAATAGTCATACAAAAACTGTTTCTTATTGTCCGTATGTGAATACCTCTTCACATCAGGACAAATAAAATATTTAACTTGCTCATCACTTTTCCTGATCTCGGCATTAGGCCTGTTTAAAAGCGTTCAAAATGAGAGTTTACATTTTAAAAAAAAACATATTGAGTCGATAGAATCACATTAGACCCATAGTCTAAGTTAACAGTCAGACAGAGTGGCTGGATTAAAAAACCACACTGATGGCCTTCCTGTATGTCATCGTTATTGTTATAGAACCGTTGTTTTCCTAGCTAATTTCGTCCACTGGGCTTTGGCGACACCAGAAAACAATTGTATTTCTGCAAGTTGTTTGTAACTGGCCATGTATATATATATTGCGACTGTGTCAGTATTCCGTCGGATGAATTCAGTATTGATATTCCAGTAGGACAAACATGTCACGAAAACATGACCTATAAACGACAATTTATGACTCTCGTTTAGAGCTTCTTCTGGTTATATATGTTATATAAAGTAATATAGAGAAAGAAAATTTGACCAGACCAGACCGAGTTAACACATTCCCAACAGCCCACAGACACCCACTTTATATATACTTACAAGAAATTGTTACAAACTGTTAAGACACCGAGCACCGATAACAAAACCAGTACCTCCAATTTTACGAGAACCGATCACTACTTGCATTGTGTAGAAAAAATGATTCAGAAAAAAAACAAAAGCATTTAAATTCCATGAACCCCTAACAGTATGTATCCATGCTGTCTTGAACTACCCACACGAGTACAATCAATTATAAAGCTGTATGTTATGCTTCTTTAGGCCATATTATTCAACTTCCGTTTGCTGAATGACGTCTGCTGATTTTGTGTTCTGGAATATTATTGAACCAATTAAAGCCGGTTTTAATTTGTAACAAATATTCGTTGTCTTACGTTAAACAAAATCAAAATTACCGCACGCAATAATCAGTTCTGCATATTACAACGAACAGTTCACTTGTATTCAAAGCTAACATGATTAGTATTTAAAGCCGACCTTGCCAATAAGATAACCGCTGGTTGATGTATAATAGCTCATTCTATTCGATAGGGTGTATAATTTAGCTGCTAAATTAATAAACGTTAAATACATTCCATAAGATAGCTCTGTGATAAGCTAGTAGCCGTAAATTAGAATTTTGATTTACAAAAACTTTTACCATTCACTGTTACGTACTCCTGGAAAAAATTCATAACTTCAATTGAGAAATGCGAAAAGACTTTTGGGAAAAAAAAAGTGTGACTGAAAGTGCGTCTTATCTAGCAGTCTTAGCCCTTGTTGGTTGAAAATCTCAAACAGGATATACGATAGCATTTATGTTGTAAATATTATATGTTTGGAAATCTTTGAAGGCACATGTAATCCGAGCAGTGCACTGCAGTTTATAACCAGAGGAAACAGTTTATTGCTGTCAAAGTAGCATCAACGACAAAATATGAATACAAAAAGCATGTGAATGTGGTGGTTAATTGCTTCTATAAACATAAATATTTAAAGAGAAAATGCGCTAACACCGCTTAACTCATTACACTGGTTGTTAACGTTAATTGTGGAATAAATCGATCTTCAAGATCACGAGGAATTTGATAAACAGGACGCGGAAACCTCTATCAGTTTGCAATGGTTTGCTCTGGGTCAGGATTTTTTTCTGTTAAAGAAAAATAATAGCGATCTGAGTAATTTTACGCCAATACATGTCGGTCTCTAGCTTCGTTTGTTTAGAATCGGTGTGTAGTCTGTATTTATCTCAAATTTAATGTACAATACAAAAAATATCAATATGTCGCCAACTATTATAAAAGAAGATACATGTGAATGTGGTGACTGGACGGCCGCATTCATTCAGTATATTGTCAAACAACTTCTCTCTTTTTGGTTTTTTAAAAAAACACATATATCCATATATGTAAAGAGATGGACAGCTCCATTAGAATGAATGTTAAGCGCCATTGTTATAGAGTTTGTTTTTTTGTTATTATTTATTTATTATTTTTTTTAATTTTTTTTTTTATTTATGCTTAATTATCACGAATTTACAACTTGCCCTTCCATTGTTATAGCTTGAGTTTGTATCATAATTTAAACAATGTTTACTTGTATTTTGTTTTACTTGTTTTTCTCCTGTGCATGAGGGCAATGGCATTTTTTTTCTCAAAATATTTGCATTGATTGTAAATAGAGTAGTTTTCTTGACATCGCCAATATATCGGTGCAAACCAAAATTGGACTCCATCAGGCAGTATTACGAGAATGTCCTTGGAGTTGTAAGTCCAGGCACTGGCCGTTGTCAAGCAAAAGCAATAGCATTCAACAGTGTCGTTCTGGGAGTATCTCTTGATAAGGACTTATTGGGGCTGGTAAAAACAGTGTTGACAAATAGTTCATGCCTATAAAGGAATAATAATGGTTATATTGTATATGGTTCAATCTGAGAAAGGGACGAATGTGATCAGCTTGTTTATCTTTCTATATTGCTCTGTTTACAAACATCGTGATATAGTTGAGAGAAATATTTGTTCTGTCTTCATTTATTCAAAATATAAATAACTGCCGTGAGCCTCTGTAGCAAAATCGGTAGAGTGTTGGGCCTCTAACCCAAAGGTCCCGGGTTCGAATCCCGCTGGAGAAAAGCATATTTTTCTCTCTTTATTTATTCAAAATACATATATATTTAAGTATTAGGTAATACCAAGAGGCTGACACTTGTAGATATGGTAAATTGCAACATGTATATTACATATATATATGATTCCCGTGTCAAATCTGCTGACACGTTCACTGCCCCCTTACATCATAATAAAAATAAGAATAATCAGCTCCTGTATAAACATTTATGACAACTCTGCTGTTAGTCTTTCTACTTTTTCATATGTATATATATATTTGCTATTGTCTTTGTATATAACATTACTGTCTGATGATGACTTAATTAAAGTCGAAATATTGAGAACGTCAAAATGTGTTTCTTCGGAGTTTCTTTACTGCTTTATTATGTTAAGCTGTTCAGCGGATTAACTAGATAGTTGTGTTCTTTGTTGTAGACTTTTAGCTATATATACTTCTCAACATGCATGGATCTTATTTTAAAATTGTAATAAAAAATTTCGCTAAAGAGCTTGCATTATAAGACGGAGAACTTTTTTGGTTTTTTGAAATTATGTAACAGTCTGTTCATGTATAGATATGAAATGAAAATATACATTATTACATTTAATAAATTGTTTATCTGAAAAAATGTTGATTTCTAAAGAGTTTTGTCAATATTAAAGTCATAGTAACGTTAATTCGAGATTTATTGCATATAAACGAAACCACTGAATGATACTTTAGGATAGAGTTTTACTTACAGCAAACAGATTATTTGGTTCGCACTTAAGTCTGTTTGTTTGTAAATTTGTTTGCTTGATTGGCGCTTGACGTTGTATTCAAGGGTATTTCACTTATATGACGACGGATTGTCAACTTCACACTGTTCGTTGTCTTATTACGGTGAAAAACCGGGAGGAAACCTCGTAAAATCCAACCCCGCGGTTGCCGGTACCACACCGTGTGACTCTCTCGTATACCTGGTGGTCGACAGACGGACTCGATCCCGTGAACGGTAAATTGGAGTAGGATTAGTTAGCGCACCATTATGCCAAGGCCGCGGGCCACACTTAAGGCACCTACAAACGAAAATAATGTACGGCTTTCAAATACCTAAAATCTTGCCTATCTCGCTATTAAACCTACGAAATCTTCTATTCCTTGCGGCTAATCTATATGTGCTGTTTATCGTTCGCTATATAAATATTTTAATGTGTTAAGGCGTCCACCTAATGTGTTCACGCTATGATCATTCCAAGTAAAGGATACTAACCGTTGTATGTGGTGTATAGTACAGAAGATATCATTCCGTGTAAATACTATATCATTGTATTAAACACAAGCATGTTCACTTATTAACTGTAAGATATTGTAAATCATGAATACAGAAGAAATATAACCAAAATCATCTCCTCAGCATTAAAAATGGAAATGAAGAAGCCATATGTTTTTATAAAGTGTGTTTTATGCTCAGATATGGTTTCTAAAGGACATCGTCCCACGTGACCAACTGTACAGTTGTCAGTGTGTTTTCTGGGTTTCTTCGAATTAGTACAAGCCATTCCTTTCACCTTTTGGTATATCTGCATAACTCACTAAAGTCTTCCATGAAGTTGATATGGCGTTTAAATATTTATGATTTAAATTCCATCAAATAAGTTATTTAAAGAACTCCAAGTAAGTTTTATCCAGAAAGTGTTATCGTTGTATAGGCCATCTCTTTCATTATGTGTCATTGAGCCCCTGTATCAACTTACACTTACAGTGGGGTGGGATGAAAAATGTACAGTGGGGTGGGATGAAAAATGTACGGTGGGGTACGATTCTTTCGTGAATTAAACTCACAATTTTCGTTTTTGATTCAAACATGTTTTGCATTATCTCCATGTTTTGTCCTCTCTTGACTCATATCAAGGTGTTTTTTGTGCTACGGAATTGGAAGGCGTGATGTAGTATGGCTCGATTTCAATTTAAGAGCTAGCTGCAAGCTAATTGGCAACTTCTTGTGGACTTCTTTCTAAAAATGTCTCAGACGAAAATATTTCTGTACTGTTAATAAGTTTTCTTAAGACGAATACTCATAATTACTGCCTCAAACTGTAAGCAGTATCCTTTCATATCTTGTATCCTTTAACCCATACTGTTTGTATTTTTAAAAGTTAAATTGAGTTTCATTACCAACAGGAAGCTTACATTTTTTAACAAGGATCTTACACGTTATTTGCGATGACAGACGGGCAGCTAGCGATTTAAATGTTCAAACTATGTTATGTTACCACACCTTTCCTGTCTGTTTCAGAAACAAACCGTACCGTTCCAAGGACACGTATCGCTTCAGTGTTTAATCTTGTATGTCTTCATTTGTAACTGAGCTGTGTGTGTCAGTTAGTTATGCATTATTGACGTCTTATAAGTGATAGAAATGAACGGATCGACTTGAAAGATAGAGATTTAATAGAACTGTACATACTTGTCCTGAGATAGGCCTACAAAAGCTCTCTTATTAAGCTCGTGTACTACCTCAATATTTGGTGGAAATGAATAATAACAGTGAAAACCAGTACTGACGAATAAAGTAGTTAAACCGGATTTTCTGATTTAATGTGAATGGGGTTGTAGAAAGTAGAAATGTTCTATGGATTTGTGTTCTGTACGTAACATAGAATATTGATAACAGCATTTCGTTTTGAATATATATAATATCATGACATATGCTGTGTTTTAAATCTTATCCATCTCGGTGCGACAGACAAGGTGCTCGATAGCCAACCCTACAATACACAATACCACTGCCCATAAGTGACAACCTAAAGCAGAAGGGATTAAAGGTATGTGTTTTAGCTAACGCAGTTTTGTCGCCCATCTACAGCAAATTGTTGGGAAATAAAAGATCATTGAAAGAAAGCCATGTCACATTTTAGGTCCCTTTGCAACTAAGTTATTCTCCCGGGAAGCGAGGTGCACTCGGATGAAGCGTTTGTGAGGACAATTATAAGACCTTAGTTCAGGCGAGAACAACAACTTTAAAGTAACCTTTTTTACGGCAGCTACTAAGAATAACACACTATTAAATATTTACACGTGTCAGAAGCCGTTGTCTTGACCTCCGGGGCGACGAGATGGATGGGGGAGTTCATGTTCATCAAACTGAACATAGGGGAATTCTTATAGTGCGATTTGTAGTAAAGATTTGAGGACGTTTTTCTAATTTGCGGCCAAATGATCGGTATTTTCTTCGACCAATCAAAACGTCGCAAATCAGAGAAATCTCGTAAAGTCGTTCCTACAAACCGCAACATGATAATTCGCCTCTAAACAATCAGTTATCTCCAAATTACACCATTAAAGTTCAATACTATATTTAACAGTTACATATCAATTTAATCAGTGAACGATTTACATGTAATAACTTGTATAGTTGATGATAGTTATAGAAGTAAAATTTGTGCTCCATGCATCCATAAAAACACAGGTAAAACGCATTCAATTAAGTGCTTATGCCAAAAAAGCTGGTGTAAAGTTAACACTTTTATAAATGGAATATGTTGTTTAATGGGCATGACCAACAGACCATCTGAATTATCGGTCACCAGGAAAAGCACTGATACAGCAATACAGAAAAATTACAAGGGATGTGTCAAGGACTTCTATTTCAGTTACGGAAGTTTTATTGCCTTAGGGGAAATCGCGTTTAACGTGATCAGTTGTTATATATGTTTTCCAGAAAAAATATTACAAAAGCGTGCGATCCCAAAATAGCACATACTGGCTCGGAGTGAACTCTTGTCGCTGGCTATTAATACCTGTCCAACGAGAGTCACAAACACCGAGAAAGAAATAGTAGGAGACAAAGTCATTCAAGGGATCGACCCTTCCCCAACACTCGTAACGATGTGACTAGATTATCTTGTAGAAGTCCAACAAGGTACGAGTCCATAAACTCGTATTCTGACCAATTATACCACAGTATAATTATTTGTAAAAGCGATGAATTCAAAAATACTCTTTATATAGCCATAAATCCGCGTTTGATGAATGCGGTCCTCTCATCGAATTCTCATCAATAAATGAATGAATTAATAAACCAGACAAGCGTTTGGACCGTCCATGGTTGGTTTGCTGAAAAAATAACCATGTTCAATTTAATAGCGCCACCTACATTTCTGTTGTGACTTCCTGACAACGTCTTTTGAACACCAATGATAATTTTTTTTGTTGTTGCAATTTTCAGACAATCAAAATGAGACTAAACGAACGATCAATGTATTTTGTTTTTTAATTGTTATTTAAAAAATTGATTTTTGTTTAAATAAGTCCAGTTAATTGCCAGGTATAGGCAATGGTCAAATTACTGTAATTCGAAACGCAACTAAACATATATATCAAATGTTTGTATAAATTTACAACACACGCTATGTTTTACCATTGAAGAATAACTCAATGAAACGAGAAAAAATCGGAGCAACAAGTTCAGGAATACAGAGTTAATATTTCAAGTAACATGATTCCTCCTGCCAGAAATAATGTGTTTCGGATTAGTCTGCGTCAATACTGTTTGTAAAAGACTAGAAAAACAAACAAGTTTTGGAGAAAGGTAAAACCGTCATTACATTCTGTATACCAGCACGCCCTGCTAAGGTCTAATACAAGGCACAATGGGTTTAGTACAGGTCAGTGGACAGATGCAAACCATAAAAGAAGCATTTGGGTAAAGCTCTTATGGTGTTTTTGTCACATAACGAGGATACTGGGTGACACAACAATGCCCACTTAGTCAGCCTCTCGACATCACGGTGGTCATAATATGCCGGTTACAGTCGATCAGGACTTGTTTGGTTACACCAGCGGCTCGACAACTTATCGCTCAGTAAATGAATCTTCGTCTCCCGAAGGACTCTTTGCTGTACGTCACTTCACGGCTGGCATTCAACAACCTTTACAATCATGCACGTGACACCCGCTCGTTGTCCATGGTGCAGAGTTTCTTAGACAGCAATTTACAGCGAACAGAAGTTTGTGATAAACAAGCTAATCCCAAGCCGGAAATGAATTGTGAAGTGGACAAGCTACCTGTCTCCTGTGACTATGGGTCACGCAGTGAGGAATAAGTTAACGCACTGATAGCTATTGTAACACTAACTAATCACATAGATAGCCCCGGCAATGGTCACACCTCGCACTTAAGTGCTGTTAGTTGAGTACTTATTCGTGAGAATAGCTGCTACTTTCCGTAAACACTTAATATGCCCATTGCGGCGCTGTGTTCTCGAGCCTTCAGCCGTAAGGCCGCTATACTCGAGCTGCGTCTTTCTGTATCATGACAGGGCTCGAGGTTGGACGGAGTACAACTGTTCATGGAGATGGGGGTGTGGGACTGAGCAGTGAGAGAACAGGACGGGGACACTGTTAATGAGCCGGGGTGGGAAGAGCTAAGTGAACCGGGAGGCTGCTGATGGTGCACCTGTGACAACTGGTGAGCCGCCGCCATTTGGTTGGCTTGGGCTGCCACTGCTGCCGCGGCTGCCATCTGATTAGCTTGAGCCAGACCTAGTTGGTTAGATTGAGCGAGTCCCATGAAACTTGGTAGATCCGTGTGAGGCGCCATGCAGGAGTTGGCGGCCATGCTGTAAGCCATACCATTAGGTGTCATGGCGGCCCAAGGGTTCTGCTGCTGTAACTGAAAGGAACAGAAACATTTGTATTATTTAATAATCCACACATCTATAGCGCTGCTTAAATAGAATAATAAATAGATTCACTATATAGAAGTTTATATCCCCAACAAGGTGGTTGTACTGAGTAGCTTAAAGGGAAAGACCACTTATTTTCGACCTAAACTTATTATTTTTATTGCATATTTTCAAAAACAACCATCTGTATTGCACTTGCAATCGAATAAGCATAGCCGTTAATTAGTTAATTTAAAAAGCGGAACTGGCCCCATTGTTCGAAAACACGGTAGTTATATCATCTAGTCGTGGCTGTCTCCCTATTGCATGCACTGGTGGATGCTTTTACATAAAACCGAAAGTGAGGG
>JAQQZZ010136520.1:0-13432 GCA_030265115.1 Mopalia vespertina | reverse complement strand
ACAGTAAGTAAAGTGAAATATAGCCTATTTATACTGTCTACGCTATATTGTATTCGCTTGAGCTCGAAAAGCCATTTTGATAACATTCATAATGGGATTCAGGATCGTATTCCTGGTATATTAAACCGTTTATATGATAACCATGCCTAGTACACAGTTTCGATCTACAAACTCCGGGAACTATGATGGTTGATCCATTATGGTTATTTCTACCTTTTTAAATCTAACAGTTTTAGGTTTATGTTAAATCATGGTATGCTTATGAAGTAAGTAAACATAATTAACTTTAGAGTTTTTCCGTACGTTAGCTAAACCTTACAATGAAACTGACTTTTGTATATATCCGTAAACGTTATCAAATTATCCTGAAATAATTTCCTGTGAACCATAATCGCTAGTAGAAATAATTTGCTGTTTTTTAAATGTCAATATTTATATATAACTGTTACAAAAGAGAGCTATTTATTTTGTCCAGAATAACATAAACAAAAGCGTTTCAAAGATTTTAGTCGCCTTGCTAGATAATCCATAGAAGCTATTACAACAACAACGGTGATTAAGGAGCTGTCAATCATTCGTCGATTGCTCACCAGGTAGGTAAAATATATCCACGCAGGAGGCAGTCCAAACAACTCCTCACAGGGCAGTGTAGGTAAACAAAATATTTCAAAATCATAACATCTAAATAAAACACGACGACTTCGAATCAATTATATTGCAGAAATCTGAATCAATGGATTTTTTAAAACATAAAATAAATATTTTTATAATTCACGAGAATTAAGTTTTACAGGATAAGTAAATCTCTGATACCAATCAAAACATTTTCAAAAGTAAAAGTCGACAACGTTAAATAATATTTGTTAATAAATGGTAACTGAACGTTATCTATAAATTCACATTTATTTCCATTTTTTTTTTCTTCAGTTTGTTCGTTTTTAACTGTTAATTCTTTCTGTTGAAGGAAACAGGAAAGGAACAATTTAAAAGAAACAAATATAACGAAATAACGCTCGACCCCAATGGAAATTCTAAACATCTAGGCCTTACTTTTAATAGCCTTGGCACCTGGATAAACCATATTAAGAATCCTAGATCGAAAGCCTATTCAAAGATTTATCTTCTACGTGGACTGAAATATCGTCTTAACAGAAAATGTAATGAGATCATGTATAATAGTTTTATCAGGCCTTCTCTTGAATACGCTGAAGTACTGTGGGAGAACTTAACAGATCTACGAATTAGGGACATCGAACAATTACAAAAATAATGTTACAGAATAAAAACAGGTTTAACCAAAAGTGCCACAACATGTTTACTTTATGAAGAGTCGGGCTTCGTACCCTTTCTTAACGCCGAAAAATTCATCGTCCATCGACTTTCAAAAAATTATAAACGACTAGAGTAATCTTCATTACGCGATAACTTATCTACTCCAATCAGTTTAAGGAATCATTACCCACAGCGATCAAATAACAATATTTTATAAAATTAGCTGAACAGAATTTTGTCTTAAAATAAATTTCGATATAAGCCTTAGTTTTAAATTCCACGGGAAGGCACTTTTCCGGTTTTAACTGAACCACTTCGACGTTTTGTGTAAATTTAGGTTTGTGATTTCTATATAGATTTTTATTTAAATTTCAAAATAAACCAACTTTGTTAGAATCGTTGAAACTGTTGGATATTCAATCTGCTCATAAATCAATAGATATTCAATTAAAACAGGATATGCCAACTACAAAAGAATTGAACTTAAAGTAAGTAAACGATTCCAGTTATTATTCAAATGAGTTTATAAATATTTAAATAAAACTGTCATAAAACATGAAGTATTTGTGTTGTAGACAAGAAAACAAATCCGTGTCAGAGACGTGCGTCACCATGCAGTGTAATTCAATACACAGGTATTCAAAACAATCGATGGAAGAATATAACAACAACAGTCATTAAGGAGCTGCCAATCACCCGTCACGCGCTCACCAGGTAATATATTAATACCCACGCGGGATCGTTCTGTTGTCAAAACAATGTAACGGATTGTATAGATACATGCTTATTGGTTTCACTAGATTACACTTTGTCGTCCGAGTTCGAGAAAATGAAAGCGACTTAAAACATATCATACCAGAAATAAGAAAACAAAAATCTAAATTAATAGTCATATTATTGTTGAAGAATTTTACAAAATTAAGACGGAACGTAGATACCTTTACAAGAAAGGATCGAAGAAAAGACACACACATATATATATATACAAGAGAAAGAACACAGATATAGGTTATCAGAAGAGATGATCCCACGCAGTAGCAGAATATTTCTAATGACCTTTATATTGCATTTTTGTAACCTAAGCTAAAATCCTTTCAATATTTCCTGTTCCTCTTACAAACCCAATACATGTAAAGACATTTGTATGTACTTCATACTCGTAATGGATTTAAGATGTACACATTTAGTTTTTGCAACATACTGTGCGACAAAGGGTGTGACGAGGAACAGTACAGCTTGTTTCTGAATAGAGATTGAATATAGCATAAAAGCTTAATTCTTGACCTTTGACTTAATTGCATGTTTCATTCAAAATAACCTTTGTTCAACCCTTTGAGACAAGGGGCCCTTGGTGAATACGCCTACTCATATCCCCCTCCCCTCCCCCCACCAACCACCACCAACAGACGCACACTCAAAATGCGCCACTAGGTATATATTTTGTATTGTAGAGAAATCTGGTATATACATTGGCGGTCATGACTCTTGTCGGTTTATAAATGGTTAAAAAAAACTGTCAAGCAAATATGAAATATTTTTTTTATACACAAGAAAACAAATCCGTGTCAAAGACTTTAGACTCCATGCCGTGTAATTCACCCAACAAATATTTCAAGACAATTGATTCAGAAGTATAACAACAAAAGTGATTAAGGGGCTGACAATATCCCGTCACGCGCACGCCAGGCAACCTATGGATAGACACACGAGACATGACGGAACTGTCCGAAGCAGACAACGTCGAAGTGATTATACGCTTAGTGCGGATTAGGAAGCAACAGTGGTACAGTTTACAGCAGGTGAATAGTTATCAAATTCAAATTTCTTTATTTGAGGAACGATCCATCTGGCTCTTCTTCGAAAGCATTACAAAATAATCCAAGTACAAGTTCATAATACATACAAACAGATGGACAATAACCCAATTACTGGATATGATCTTTTCCCGGAAAAGATAAAGCATTCTTGAAATAGTTGAAAACAGATTTTAATGTTGTTGATTTAGAGTTTAACATAGCATTGAATGTAAATAAGGCGGGAAAGTTCCAGAAATAGCGCTAAGAATAGGTCGTCCTTAAGTTTGAATATACTGGACAACTTAACAAAAAATGGTATTCATCCTCAATGGAATTACGTCCAAAAATGTTACACAATCTATCTTATTTTGGGATATTGTTGTACCTGCCAATTTCCACTGCCAAGCCATGGTATCCACATCTAAAACGAATTATTAATTTCAAATAAGTATCATTTACAAATCTAACGAAATCAAAAAAGTTACTTGACAATAAATCACCATTTACATGACGGTAAGCATCATACGTGGTGGAATCATTCATCGTAGTTGTACATGTTTATAACAAAATATATTCTCGACTGTTTTATTCATAATAAGGATATCTACGTTACTGTGATGTTCCATCAAAAATAAATAATTAAAAGCGGAATCCTGTAACATTCGCCTAATTGAGTTACTCCAATGGTACACTTTACTATTAGTCTGATGTTCACAACTTATATGTAAACAAATTCTTTCGGGAAACTATCTTCCACCACAAATTCATTATTCTTTTTTTACACTCCACAACAAGATCACACCTTCGAAGTTCACCATATACACAAACATTTGGTGCTGACTTAGGCAATCCAAGTGCATAATTACAGTATTGATTATAATCCTTCTCTATGTCGCCAATATTACTTAGACCCCAAATTTCGCCCCTATATAATTAAAGAACCAAATCTCTCTTCGCAAGAAATTATGCATTATTGTAAAACCAAAACAATCATAATTGTCATTAAATCCGATAGATTTCATTTACACTCAGAATATTCTAGGTCAGCCTTGATAGCCATTTTCGGTGTAGTATGAGCTTTTGTGTGCACCCGATTCCCATGGTCCTTTGTCGGTGACAAATTCTGACCTTGGTACTTTACCTTATGCCAGATGGTTGTGAACGAACAAAGGCGCATGGGAATTAGGTAACAAGATGGCGGGAGAACTTCGATAGCTGGTTGCCAGAGAAAGTTTGAGATTTTTTGCAGGCGAAATTTGATGAGTGCAGATAAGGAGCTTTCAAATGAAAGATTTATTTATACGGACAGACGTTTTTTGCGTTGATTCCATTTGAAAAGATTAAACTTTCTGTGTAGTTTGGATAAAAAAATCTCAATCTACCAGACGTTTTTTGACGAAGCTGTACAGTCAGTATTGCATACGATATATAGTGACGGTACCTGGATCTAGAACATTCACAAGCAACCTTGGATTGATCGCCCAACAAAACTATATCTACTGCCTGGTTGTTTTCATCAAATGTAAAATGGCACTATAAGTCTCTCGTAGGTTACGATGTAACCTCTTAACAAATACTCGTGCTTAGTCCGTCGTCATATAAGTGAAATACCCTTGAGTATATGGCGTTAAACCCCAATCAAACAAACAAACAATCTTGCTTAGAAAATACACCACTTTCCTGTGACTGCTAAGTTTTTTGTGACGGGAAACAAAATTTATGCTGGACAGTTATTTAAATATCGAGCAGAGACAAGCTTAGTTTATCCAAAATTAAATTCACAAAGTCAAACACATATGTATATAGTGATATGGTCATTTATTTAATAAACGACAAGGTCAATACAAGCCAATGACAGTTTCGGGGCATGCATATAATTGAAATCGATGGCATGTGAAAATATATCATGCCCCAAGTTAGAATTGTGTCAAGGTAATCAATATTTGTTTTGGCAAATGTGAGGGTGAAAAAGGGGCCCGCAAGAACAATACATAGTTTTAAGGATGACGAAGGTGGGCCCCTGTGAAATTGAAAATAGCCAGTCCCGAAATTGATTTCTACCCGGCCCGAAATTCATTTCTACCTGTCCCGAAATTCATTTCTAACCGCCATATCCAAGATGTTTTTTCCATACTAGATCATCTTTAGAGAAAAAAGAACAATCATTGGAATCAGAAACACCAACAACGTTGATTATGCAACGGTCGCGTGTTCACAGGGTAACCGTTTGGAAAACACGAGGCGAGCACGAGACGTGCAAAAACAACACAAAAAGAATCAGTTTACTCTGAAATTTACTTTGTTTTCAGATAAGACAAGGCTATTATCAACTTCGTAGTTTTTTTTCTGTAAAATTGGCACTGACGACGTCATTGTCAGAGGGCTACCTTTTAACTACTGAAAGAGGAAGGTTTAAATTCACGGAGTTATTCGAATTGGGTGCATGCAATTTTGACAGTTCTTTATCTTCCAATAATAGCCTTTGTACTTTAATTGCCTTTTTGCTTCAACATTTTTTTCTTCTCTGTGTAATGGTAATTAGATTGATGATATTAACGTTGGGTTTCTCCCGCCAACCCACTTTTTCGTGGAACTAATATTACTACAACAACGAAAATTTCCAGTCATCACCCTTTCGAGAGCCACCCTAAACATATATAGGTAAAATGCATATATAGCATTATGTTGCCCTGATCAGCGAACGGCAAATAGTGTGGTGAACGCCGTTGGTTGCATGATCAATGACGGGTGTATGGCAAAATCGAAATCAAGCACAAAAAATTGGGTTAAAACGCGAACATCCAGTCTTCTATCACATTGTGTATCAACGCGTATATATTTCTAAAAAGCAATCACACTGGCATAGGGATGAATATTAAGTAAAATCGATGAATCATCTTATGTTCTATATATACTGCCAGAGACAAGTGTCTTAATAGACCGTTGTGTTATGGATAACCTACAGACATCGCGTGAGAAGGTAATGACCATTAACATGGTTTATCAAGTATTGTTAAATATGTAGCCAACAAGATATTCGGTATGGGTTAAGATTTAATTAGCTTACAAATTGGTATTTCAGAGATAGAAAGATTAAGCAATGAATATATATGTTAAGGAGAATGAGTGTTACAACCTGGCTGGTATACAGAGGGTAATTTCGGCTAAAACAGTGGGTCCTTTTGATTTTTGTTTCTCTTGTGTGATATATTGGGTCTTTGTGAGAGAGGAGTAGACATTTTAGGTAAAACATTTGGATATTCCTGTAAAACGAGACTAGCAAATTGGGTGCTTGGCTGGTCATATTGGAAAACAAATGGAATTATTCCCTTTTTCGACCCCTTACCTGGCTCCCAATTGAAACTCAGAGGATGTAAAATTTGAAGAGTTTGTATCCAATAAGCCTCTCCTTCTAAGCGTTTCTGTTTTTGGTTTCTTCTTCAGAGGGAATAATTTGTGTTTTTCCTTACTAGGTCTTCTTACAAGTATTTCTAACAGGTACACCACATTTTCTGTATAACGTCGCGATTTCTAAAACAGGAGTTAATATCAATAAAAATCTTTCTTTTGTAAGATAAATGCAAGGTTTAGAGAAGATCACATTTCTTTCTCTACACTAAAAATTATACACATATTTCTAAAAACGAATGACACTGGCATAGGGATGTCGATTTATTAAAACCGATGAATCATCTCATGTTTTAGATAAACTCCCAGAGACACATGTCTAAGAAGATGTTAATCTCGAGTTGTTATGGGTTACTAACAGACGTATCGAGAGAAGGCAGTGATCATGCACAAAGTAGTTGATAAATATGTAGCAAACAAAATATTAGGCTTGCATGGGTTTAGAATTAGTCAACCTGCAAACTTGTATTTCAAGGAAATACAAATTAATCAATGATAATGAGAGTTATAAGTTGTTTGATACAAAGACAAGTTTTGCCATAACCAGTTGGTCCTTATGATGTTTGTTTCTAATGTATATAAAATGGGTCTTTGTGAGACAGGAGTAGACAGTTAAGGTACAAGATGATATTGTTGTATAAGGAGACTATAACTGAACTAAACTCCATTTCTCGGAAAGTACCATAAGCTTTATTGATAGAAGGCACTTAAACGTCATACTTATCTTTTAAACCTACACAATTTAGTTATTACTAGTATCTCTTTCATCTGTTGAACAATGATTTTACCTTTAAATATGTAGGTTAAACTGTAAAACCTGTTAAACTGTATGAACCGTTTCTTTTATTCTCAGTGAATAGAAACATTTTTTGCTGTGTCTTTTGTATTCGCTTAATTATTCCCTGCACATTGTGTAGTCGAGGTGCGCTTCAAGGCGGGGTCCATACTCAGTCTTATTGATATGGGTCAGGTGAAAAAATCTCCATAAGCGCCGTTTAACGATTACCTGATTGCTTTTTAACTCGGGTTTAACTGTTCTGTTCTGTTCGTGGTTTTGTCATACGGCAGCGACTGCCTTTTGTCTGTCGTGCTTAAACGACCCTTTAATAAGCTCCAAATTGAGGAAGACAACGTGCGTAGATAAAAACGGGAAAGTGAAAATCGAAAAAAAGGGCCGAGTGTTAAAGTAGGCATGGTATTCTAACACAGTCGTTAGACGTTCAGTGTTTAAGAAAACCAATGTCTGTCAACACACACGGCCAGCTCCGACTCGGAGAAATCTTTAATACGTCAAAGATTTTGTATAAACAAGAATTAAATATTAATACATCCTATAGTAGAGAACGATTGGGTCGAGTATGCTGGAAGGGTGTTTGTTAGAACGGAGCCTATCACCACCTGCCGGCACACTGTGTTCTTCCCACTTGAAAGCTCGGTAATTAAAGGTAAGAGTCCAGACCAACACCTCCTTGTGTATTCACTATAATGTACACCCTATGCTCACCAGACAGACTTGAAAAAACTTTTACAAAGGTTAACTCTACTCGGAGACTTCGTTTATTTTAGACAATTTACAGTTTTTCGTTTACAGCATAAATTGCTATGTATAGGCTAAGTAGTAACTACAATGATATGATTCAACAACAACAACAACAACAACAAAAGAAAGAATAAAAAGGAAACACCCGTCACGATTTGGTTCTTACTTATGGAATTTCTTAATATTGAGAGTTTGATGTTTACGTTTCACGATAATTTACAAAGATACAGTTGTATTGATTGTAGATAGAAGGAATAAAAAAGTTTCATAGTCCGGTTAAATTGTCGGCAATGTTCGGGCATATCTGCCATGTTATTTAAGTCCTGGGTTAAGACCTTTAATCTAGCACTATAAATGACAAATTTTTGCCCCCAATGTTATATAAATTTGTTACAATAGTTGTCGTTTAGCAGTTTCCTGTTTAAAAGATCAGCGCTATTGGCTTAAAAGAAAAGGAAAAAAATATTCGATTATAATGGTCTGTCTTTGCATAGATAATGCCATGCATTTGGTTTGCATTTCTTTTCCACAGCTCGTTTAATTTGACGCTACCCTAAATTGGGATAAGGAATGAAGTTAACATTTTTCGCTTTTTAAGCGCTTATTGGAAGTCTATATGCCTATTAAATACTCTGAAAAATATCACGCCAACAAAACATAATCAAACAGGAGCGACAATAAAATATTTGCACATCGTATAACAGAGGAAGTAACAGATCAAAACGATCGTATCCCGGTGCAGGCTTCATACGGATTGACTTGCCGGGTCATCACCTGACATTTTCAGTTCCACTTCTTCCAATCTGTTAATGGACTTTAGGGGACTATTAGGACACAAATCTATAATTCAAATCATAACACGCCGCTCCCATAAAAAGATACCGATTTTCTCATGGCCTCGTGAGATTTTCCATTTCATAGAAGCAGACGACATATAGAATCCCTGCGCGCGCTAAGTTCCTCGTGCAACTCACTCTCGTCTGCTTGCATTACAAACGAAACAGACGCTGTTCCATATCGACAAAGGTCAAAATCTGTCCTAGAATAAATAAGCGCTGAATAATTCAGAAGCTGTTAAAGGTTAACAAATCTCTCGCTTTCAGGTTTTCAGAATTCATCACGATCCCTCTACGATGCATATATAAATATTATTCTCACAGATTTTAAAGTACAGATTAACATTCAATCAAGTACCGAACTCCATTATCCAATCAACTTAAACAATTGAGTGGGTCCAGGGTGATATGATTCCATGATGCCAATTAAATTTTCCTTCAAAATCAGTGATGTTCAAATATGAAATTATTTTCAATATTCATTCATTTTCAAAATATTGACGTTCAAATTTTAAATTCTTTGAAAATAATAAATTATATAAAGGCCACACATGGGGTCTATATATTTTAAAACGAATGATCAAACTTGATTAAACTCGATGTCTTTGCAAAAAGGAAGATAAGACTTATAAGTGCTTTGTATATAGTGGGTTGTATATACATGTAGCCTTCAACGTTTACCTTCACATCAAAGTCACACTTGAAGACAATGATGTACAGGAATCTATATCCCAATTTCATAGTTTTAATCAAATTAAAAGATTTTATCGATCAAATTATGGAGGTTTTTAAGTTTGTACCCGCCAAACTCGGCACTGGTAAAATGTTCTAGCTTTAAGAAAACGCGTCATGTCATACACTGATATACTGATTGTGTAGAAAACTGGAATTTTTTTTCTGCCAGTTTAATATCAAACCGGACAAAAAAGACGCGAGTCCATACACGGGCCGCTAAGGACTCGGAAGCGGTTGCCATCTATATATATAGCTTATTTTGGCAAACAAACTCAGTGCTGCATAATCTATAACTTCATTGTAGTTTCATACAGGGTCTAAACACACTTATTTTATGAACTGAAAAATATTAAATATATAAGACATCAAATAAAAATTAAAAAAATGCTTACACTGCTTAAAAATGCAGGTGCTCGGCCCGCATCCCAGAAAAAAGTGAAGAGGCTCGATGTCCACCAGACGAAAAAACAGAAAACCCGCGTAATAATTAAAAAATTGTTTTACGGAGATGTGTTAAGATTCTAAAGAAAATTAAAATACATGTCTAAATAAAATTATGACGTTGATTTAAAATGTAAAGAAGAAACGATCAATCCGTTGGTCAGCCGGGGTGGCGCCCTGGATTACACAAACCGAACGAGGAGAAAAAAACGAGGGTGTACCTTGAACAAGGCAAACAAAATAAGATGTGTACTTTCGTGAATATGTGAATGACAATTGCGTGTGGTGGATATAAAAATCTTAATAAAGAAGTAGCCCCAGGTTTCCGGAAGGGGCCCTGTACTTATAACTTTCAGGTGGCTCTTGATGACGTATATTGGAGGAGGGGGCCAAGTTTTCTTTTACCCTGGGGCCCCCAAAATTGTCTTGGCAGCCCTGGGTATATCCAGACATTTGCATAATACAAAAACAGAAAGCTTACTAATGGTTTCTTTTAATTATCTAAGAGCTATCCACAGAACTGAATAGTAGATATCCAATGTGACGTTATCAAAAATTGCTGTACGTATAGCAAAACTTTCACAGCACAAAAACATGCAACTGTACCCCTGTAAATTGCTTTTGTCAGAAGGTTTCTGTTTGATTGGGGTTTAACGCCGTACTTAAGGTTATTTCACTCACATGACGGCGGTCAGAAGGGATTCTCTTGTCTTGAGATGATCCTTTGCATACTTTACTTATTCGACTGGTTTAAAGGATGTTTCGCTTAGCTCAAATGGGGTTAACTTGAAGTTAATAAACGTTAGAAGGAAACAATCCTAGGAAACACAAGACCATTGACTAAACCGAAACCTATGAGAAGAGGCAACGTGATTAGTTCAATTTATGTCATTGTAAAAAGATAGACTCTGGCGAAAAAAAATTCTTACGTTTAATAAATAGGTCAATTGTCCCTTTTAAAATAATCGATTTTCACTCGAACCGTTTCACCGAAGAACAATTTGCCGATCAATTTTCATCGATCTGAATCGGACCAACAAAAGAGGGAGTGACGTTATCAGTTTTTATACGATGAGTAGTGATGAAAAGAGTAAATATTAAAATAAACTGGTTCACTCATGTTTTTTGATTGCTTGGTGTTTTAAGCCATGCTTACGGGTATTGCACTGATATGACGGCAGTGTATTCCAACAATGATTGACACTCGAACAATCGAGATGTGAAGCGTTTCCAAAATGTTGGAAATTTAATATTCCTCCAGTACTAAGTAAAGACAGTATTGCTACTCTTCAAACAAACTACCCTTAGCCAGTGGGCGGTTTACTCATGTACGCCTGGGTGTTACAGAAATATATCAACGTGCTATAATAATATAAGGTGGTATAGGAACGTAACACAGAACAAATAAAAAGAAAATATATTGTTCGTTTATCTGGATATTTGAACTGTTGTATAATTTATATATACATACATATTTCACTGTTATTATATATATTATATCAAGTATATAAATGGTGGGTGATTCTGATAAATGTATATAGCATTGTTTACGCATACGAGTAACACATTTATATATTCTATTTTGTAAATATAGAGAGAAAGATAGCATGCCTCCACCCATATTTGACCTACACACAAAAGCTTCCGGACGGAATTCAACTAAAAGTCTGCCCAATTATTTGATTGAATATAACGCACCATAACCAAGTCATATATCTGTATATTACATATGAGTGGTTACATAAGGCCATACATGTATATGTTTACTATATCTTCTACTTGTAAATCTATTTAGTACACAGAAGTGTATCTCCGAATAATGAAAGACACATTGTGACATGCCATGGTCAGCAGTGCTGCGGGGTTGTACTACTTGTGTGCTATGTTAAAACTATCAGTGTAACTAATGGATTTTGGAGAACCCTCCGAAACACTGGAGCCCCTAAATCTATTTGTCGTACACCTTCTTGCAAAAAGCAAATCTTTTATCTCCGTCAATCAAAACACGGCAAATAACTGAACCCCTAAAATGTCACCTCATACAGATTGCACCTTCATCGACTCGGTCAATTAACAAAATGATATTTCCGAACAAAAGTTAACTGCTCCGATTTATCTTTGCACTATTTCAAGTTACACAAAATTTATTTTTAAAAATAATAAAAAATAAAAAAAAACAGACACACAAAAAATCACAACTTAAAATGACTCTGGTTTGCCTAAAATATAAATATCACAATGTAGAAGTTACATAGTATGGCTTTGTTAATAACATTTTAAAAAAGCAATGAAAAGTAAAATTACAACAGTTTAACGAAATTTAATTGATTTGAAACGTAGAAGGTAATTTTGATTCGACAATAAGAAAAAGGTAGGCGATTGCACTCGATGTGGAGAACTGCTCAGAACCCTGAAAGAAGCATTGCACTGCAGGTCCTGTCAATTTAATTGTAATGTTAGACAACTGTACTAGTTGGGTTGGCATAGCTATTCTATTTCAGCAAATCATTCGCAGCTTCCTTTACTATAACAGTGTAACTTTTGATATCGTTTGATTGGTTTGTCGGTTGGGGGTTACTGCCAAACTCCTAATTATTACATTTACATGATGGCAGCGGTCACAACGGGCGAAGGATGCACCCTATCTTGTCACTAAACACAATAAAGCTGAAAGAAGAACTAAAGAATGATAAACTGTTTAAACTTACAGTACTAAGGTTCACAAGGCCTGTGTTTTGATTTGTCATCTTTGTTTGAAAGGGTTTTAACATTTTATTACCTATATGATGCCGGATTGTTAACTTCTTATTGTGCCTTTAGTACTCGAATATAGTGGAAAACCAGTCAAAAGACAAAAGCGGGAGTCCTCGCATTTTATTCTGAACGCCCCAATTTCCCCGAGTCAGACACGCAACATTCTTCATTACTCTAAGAACTCTAAGCTCCCGATCGCCCGCCATTCCCAAAATAAGTTAATTTTATGAACTACAACTGTTCGGAAAGACCAAATATATCACCCACTATTCCTTGATTAAAGTTGGGTTAACCTCTGGAATAAGCAAGATCAACTTATTCTATGCTTTTGCTGTCATAGTAATTTCGTTATTTTGGGATATCACTTTCTTAGTTTGAACCGATTTTAGTTCAGAACATTTTGCAGGTTGAAACCCGTCCGGGAATCGAACCCACGACTGTCATAGTATTAATAATACACTTTTTTTAGCTGGTGTATAATAGATTGCAATATGAGAATGTATGCATACAGGTTGGCCATGCTATGATGGATACACAATGATAGGGTTGTTCCTCCAAACAAACACAAAATGAGAGTAATTCTGAAAAACATTATTCTGATTTACTACCACAATAAATGTACATCCAAATGATTTGAACGAGGCTGGACT
>JAQQZZ010136509.1:0-13432 GCA_030265115.1 Mopalia vespertina | reverse complement strand
GACAGTCCGTCGTCATATAAGTGAAATACCCTTGAGTACGACGTTAAACCCCAATCAAACAAACAAACAAACATAATTAAGACCTCTCAACTAAAGCCGGAGTCATGGCCTAGTGGCTACCTACTAGTCCTACTTTCATGTACCGTCCGCAGATTTCGAATCCGGCAGTTGACGATCAGGTATATGAGGGAGTCATACATTGGGGCTTAACAATCAGTGGGTGGTTTTTACCAGGTTTCTTCTCAGTTTTCCACCGTATTTTAGTAAGGAACAGAGTGAAATGGAAAATCCATTGTCCTATAAGTGAAATACCCTTGAGTATGATGCTAAATCCCATTCGATCAACAGATAATCCTTAACTAAAACACCATACAATCAAACATTGTTTTAAAACAAAATGGATAACGGTGTAAGTTTTTATGTAGCACAACCATAATAAATGCGGTTTGACGTCCTTCCGTCATAAATGTTTGTGAACACGCAAGCTTGAAAACAAAGTCACTAATTAACTTCAAACTTGGTATGTAGCTCCCTCCTGTTATAGACCACAGAGGAGATTGCATTTCACCAAATTCCGTAAAACAAAATGACCGTTAATTTTAGAATATTCATGCCTGTATGTGTTGTGAACAGTATAAGAAGAAAATAAATTCACAGATTAACTTCAAACTTAGAATATAGCTTCCAGCCTTTAAGACAATTGATGGGTTTTAATTTGACCAAGTTCTCTAAAACAAAATGGACGCCATTGCATTATTTTACAATATTCATGCCTGTATATGTTGTGAACAAGATAACTCTGTAGCAATTTCACGGATTAACTTGAAACTTGAAATATAGTCTTATCCTATTAAGACAACATATGGGATTGAATTTCATCAAATTCTGTAAAGCAAAATGACGGCCATTGCCTCATTTTACAATGTTTATGTCTGTATACATGTATGTTGTGAACACTACCACTCTGTAACAAATTTAAGAATTAATTTGAAATATAGCTACTGCTATTAAGATAATAGATAAGATTGTATTGCATCAAATTCCGTAAAACAACATGGCCACCATTTCATCATTTTACAATATTTACGCCTGTGTGTTGTGAACATGATCATTTTGAGATCAAACTCACAGATTAACTTGAAACCTGAAAGATAACTTCCTCCTACTAAGACATAGGATTCGATTGCATGTTATCAAATTGCGCAAAACAATATGGCTGCCATTGCATAATTTTTCAATAATCACGTCTATGTGTTGAAATCATGATCATTTTTAGAACAAATTCACTCAATAACTTAAAACTTTTATGGTAGCTTTCCCTCATTATCACAAAGGATGGGATTACATTTCACCAAATTCCGTAAAACAAAATGGCCACCATTGCATGATGTTACAAAATTCAGTCCTTTGATTTGTGAACATGATAATTTGAGAACAAATTCACTGATTAACTTGGAATTTAGCTTTCTTCTATTAAGACTAAGGATAGGATTGCATTTCACCAAATTACACAAAAAAATATAACAGCTATTACATAAAATTTCGATATTGATGCATTTGTGGTGTAATCATGATAATTTGAGAACAAATATTAATTCACTGATTAACTTGAAACTTGTACGTTCAGTTAAGAAACAGATGGGATTGCATTTCATCTAATTCCGCAAACCAAAATGGCCATCACTCAAATACAGATATTAACTTCAAACTTTGCTGTTTCTGTTAATACCATAGATGCGGTTGTATATCACTAGGTTTCACAAAATATATGGCGAACATTGAATATTGCACCAAAACGGTGATAAACACCATAACTTTTACTCTTTGGCTCGTTGAAGAAAAAAAATGGTTCTTAAACAAAAGGAAAAGAGAATTTGACTGGGATAATGAGCATTTAAAAAAAAAAAAAAACTCTGTTTATTTTAATATATTGATTAATATTTTACATGTTGTTTGTTGTTGTAGAAATTAAAAACTAAGAGTCATTCAACAAATCGACGGCATCACTCAGACTTTGAAGAATTCTCGTCCCAGGTAACAGAAGATGAGGAGATAAACCAGTGTTATGGCCCTGGCTGTATCAACCGGTCACGGCATGGTTCACGATACTGCTCAGACGAATGTGGCATGAAATTAGCCAAAAAGTCAGTGTCTGATAACTGTTTATTTTGTTTTCTAGATTTCAGTTATAAATATTTCCACAAGAAGTCGTAGAAGTATCCCTGAAATATGCTTAAAAAAAAACATTATGATTTCACGTGAACTATGCTTTAAAAAAACATATTGGTTTCACGTGAACTATGCTTAAGAAAACATAATGATTTCACACTTCAATATTTTGACTTCATATCCGTCAGCCCTTCTGCTAAAGGTGAGATTTTAAAAAAATTATCTTTGTTGGATTGAAGTTTAAAAGCGGCCCAATTAATGATACCCTGACCGTCAAAGAATTTTTTTTACCATATACCATTTTACTTCTTAACCATAAGGTACACTGTACACATATAATATTTTCTAATGTATAGCAATAATATGTAAATCATTATTTACAAAGAGATATTTTTTAACAAAAAGAATTTTTGGAATACCTCTTTTTCAAAGTACTGCTACTTTTACTCACTATTGTAAATAACAAAATTTCAACATCAACATGTAGTGAATTATTGGACAGAAAAAAAGGGTTATTCAGTTGTTTCTTATCTGTCTTTGTTTTTTGCCAATGTTGTTTTTAAGTTAAAACAAGTAAAAAAAAAGAAGTAAAATAATGATTTAAAATAGTAAAATTTCAACTTCAACTCTAAAAAAAAAATATTAAAATAGTCTGAATCAACACAATTTAGCTCTTTTGTGTTGAGATAGATAAAAAAAACAAAATATAGATATAAAAAAGTCTGAATCAAAATATTTAAGTTCTTTTGTGTAGAGATGAAGTGCTATAATGTCTGAGGAGAAGGCATCTCCCCAAGTACTGAACAGCGAAAAATGAAAGCAGGGAAGACAGCGAAGTTGTATTTCAAACAACTCTGTTTGAAATCATGTAGATACAATTTTGTCATTAAAACTAAGAGTCTTCTAGTTTAAATATTTTTATCAGGTCTTCTGTGGTTTTTACTGATCAATTGCTTAACATTATGATTTTCAAATAATAATAAAAAATCTAGAACATTGAGCATTTGACGGTTCGAGTATTCCTATGGTTATTTCACTCCAATGAAGAAAAATCACCCTTCACGTCAATGTCAACAACATATAATAACAATCAGTAAATCATTATTTTACAGTCGTCTCTATGAGCTGTTACCCCCTAAAATCCAGCAGTGGCAGAGTAGTCCGTGTTTAGCGGAGGAGAACAACAAGAAAGCGTTGGAGAGAGTCCGGCGCCAGCAGTTACAGGCGCGACAGAAGCTCGGTGAACTGGATTTAAAGCACCAAGACCTGGATGCTTTAATAGAGAGAGCGAAGCATGCCGCTATATCACCGGAACAAGAGGTTTGTCAATCAGTCCGAAAATATACACAATTATTTAAATTCCAGTTAAATTTTATAAACAATGCTCTGAGCATCGTCATTTTAGCATAATTTACAACTGGACAGAAAGCTATTAAAAAGTTGACAATGTTCAGCCATCGGCCGATGGTAAGTATGTTTGGGCGTAGTCATGATGTCTTTAGGAGTAAAGAAAAAATAGTTTTTTCATCAGAGCAAAACACTGTACCCCCAGTGGGAAGTAAAGACATGTGACCGTGGCTTAGTGGTTAGTCTGTGTGCTTACTAATCCTACTTTGCTATCCTACATTCACAAGATTAAATCCGACTGTCAACCATCAGGTATATGAGTGAGTCGCATAATGTGACTCCGGTATTCGCAGGGGTGGTTTTAATGAGATTCTTCTCCGTTTTCACCAAAATTAGGCAAGGAACAGTGCGATCTAATTAAAATCAGATCTCAAAAACCTTCCCCGTGTTTTGTTTGTCGCTATATTGACATCTAACGCAATCACCCCACCTACAATGTCGATTGGTTGACCAATCACATACATGTAGCTGCTTCTCAATTCTGGTTTATAAAAGCCGAAGATTTTTGCCTACGAACCTAAGTTACCCGACTGCGTATTTTTACATGACCAACGGATACATGCACGCACAATCAACACACACCATTCAAATAATAAACTTTGAGTTGAATTCGATTTTGCTCGTTTACATGCGACTTACAACATCAAAACAGAAGAAAATCAGACAACTTCTGCTTTATTTGGCTGAATTCGGTGTTTTCAATGGCCCAGTGTTATCGGTGTATTTATTGGACAACTGAAAATGTGACCTTTCGTAAACCCCATAAGCTTGACCTTATTGAACAGTATTAGTAGAGTGATTGCCTTAGATCTCAATATAGCGACAAACAAAACACTGGTAGCGTTTTTGAGATCTGATTGTAAACATGTGACTGGTTTGAGAAGCTTCCTGATGCTCTGTGTGACCACCAAACATCAACTCAAAGCACATCTCTAAAAGACCGGCCATGTGGTCTGCAATATCATTTGATTAAAATCGGAATCGGACTTACCAGAGATGCCTCCATGCCTTACGCACAGCCCGTGTGGTCATAACAGTTTATGGTGCTTTAAAAAAACATCTGTGGTTTCCCCCCTGTATGTTATAGAGAACAACAGCGCTGACCCATTGCTCGAATAACGACATTCGTCATTCATTCAACTAACAAAGATTAATGGAGTGTCTATACTATACAATATGCCTATGTGTTATATGTAGGCGTCAGTCGTTTATATTGCATGCTCAAATTACTTGTTGCTGTAATATGCACGCGTTAGCTGGGTTTGATTATTTTCATGTTTTACCTTTGAGTGTTACGTGTAAGTCTTGCCAGTGTGTGATATATGTCTTGTCTGTGTGTGATATATGCGTGTGTGACTGAAGCTTCTTGGTCCGAGTTACTTATATGTGTAAAACGTCAGCTCTTTGTTATCTTCCCCAAACAGGGCGTACCGGTACCAGAGACACTAGATAAAAGGAAAAGCCTCAAAAGAATGCTTCCTGCATTTAAAATACCCAACTTCGTGCTCGGTGTGCAAATAAAGCTGTTTAGACCAATGGTTGTTGAATCATTCCAAGTTATAATCTGGCCTTGTCTTGGGTCAAGCTCCTAAATCAGCCTAACAGTCGCAAATATTCGATTTTTCAAACTGTTCAAGCGGTTCAACATTGGGGCTGTAAAGTATGTACCCAGACCGAGGTAATGATAATGATTTTTTGAAAGATTTATTTTGAATTTTACATCTTACTTTGCAAAACCCTTATCGCCAGCTCGTTCATATATAGTACAGTCACTATTTTAATGTGCCAGGTACTTCGCCTACAGTTCGTGTGTGTCTTGATTTGATGATTTTATTTTAAATTAATTCGACATCAATGCTGATAATGTACCTCACAAGTACATATACCAATTTAATTGCTGTTTTTATTTTTTCACACTGATAAAATGTTTTGCTGGAGAGGTTTCGGTAAAAAATAAATTCGACATGCTATTTGATTGTCTAGTAAGTTTAGGCTCCTGGCCCAAGGCAAAGCCAGACCTAAGTTCAACTGAAATGTTACAAATGCGTCTCTTTCCGGAATTTGACAGAATATGGCCTTATTACGGTAAGACTTGTAATAAACTCAGGGGAGGGTGGTACTTGCCATCTGTTTTTCCATTTCCATTCCTGTAATATAATTTTTTTTAAAAATTATTTCATGTCAATAAAAGTTTATTCAAAGAAAAAAAAAAGACTTGTAATAAATACGCAAAGCAGTCGGATCGAATCCACTCTCAGTGATATTGCGGAGAGAATCTTCCGTTCTGTCCTTTGAAATCGTCGTCGCTATGATCTCAGTTTTTAGTTTTAATTTCCGGAATGTGCTATAAATATCAACCAGACTTTCGTGCTCAACCAAAATTTCCATACAAGCGACAAACAAGAAAAGAGTCTCTGCGTGACAGTCTTAGTTCTATTTAAGATATCTCATAAGAGGATTTCCTGTTTACGTCTTACGCTTGATGTTTTTGCAAGCAGCTTTTAAATGTTGAGCTCAAGATAGGAGGTTATCATTGTTTATGATACCCAAATAAGTATTACAAATGTCCAATTTACTATATTTCACAGAAAAACACTGACACAGTTTCTAAATAAATCGAAAGAGTCCTATTCCAGCTCTGTTGGGTAAAGCCTGCACGAATATTGTACACCAATCACTGAGTGACTGGCATATACTGAGACAAGGGGAGAAGAGGTGGTAACCCTGAAGTGCTTTGCATTAGTAAATAAAACTAAATATATTTGTGGCGTGTTGCCAAATAGAGTATAGTGTACTAATACTGGACTCACAGCCTCGCCCTCTGGCTAAGAGCAGTTTGTTTGAAGAGTAGCAATACTGTCTTTACTTAGCATTGGAGGAAAACTAACTTTCCAACATTATAGAAACACTTCACACCTTGGTTGTGCTAGTGTCAATTATTTTTGGAATATACTGCCGTCATATAAGTGAAATACACTTAACCATGGCGTAAAAAATCAATCAATCAATCAATCAATCAATCAATCAATCTCACAGCCATTCGCAATATTTGTGTTTTAAGTCAAATAGACGACTAATAAAGAAATCCACAATAATCTCACACACCGCCGTCATCAATTAAAACACTACTTTGAGCACGGTGTTAAATACAGATCAATCAACCAGTAACCTGTATGATGCTGTTGGCAGTGGATGATAAGATGAAAATTGAATATCCTTCTACAAACCCTCCTTCATAAATCACCATAGATCGTTTACGGTGATTGGTGTGGATTAAGTTAGCATCGTCATAGAAATGTCACACTCCAGTACACTCTTAGAAAGAATGGTCCTTCTAGGGTTCTTTAGAAAAGAGGATTGTTCTATATAGAAACGTTACAAAAAAAGGTTCTTTGATATAAGACGAAAGGGGGAATACTTGAAAAAGTTGATCTGAGGGTTCCATACAGAACTATAAAGTGTTCCACCCTAGCCCTGGCTGAAGAACCTTAAAGGGTTTCATAAGAGCCATATTTTTCTAAGAGTGTATTTTAGGGGCTGACAAGTATTCTGTTGCCCTGACAGTTCAAGGGCTAAACTCGATCACAAAACCAATATGCTGTGGAGCTATAGCTTCCTAGTTTAGTATACATTAAAGTTCAGTGGCGTAAAGGAGTATAGATTGCAGGTTTTGTATACATTATTGTTCAGTGGCATAAAGGCTTATAGCTTCCTAGTTTGTAAACATTCTTGTTCAGTGGCGTAAAGGCGTAAAGCTTCCTTGTTTTGAATACATTCTTGTTCAGTGGCATAAAAGCGTATAGATTCCATGTTTTGAATAAATACTTGTTCTGTGGCATAAAGGCGTATAACTCCCTAGTTTGTAAACATTCCTGTTCAGTGGCATAAAGGCGTATAGCTTCCTGATTTTGCATACATTCTTGTTCAGTGGCATAATGACGTAAAGCTTCCTGGTTTTAAATACATTCTTGTTCAGTGGCGTGAAGGCGTATAGCTTCCAAGTTTTGTGTCCATTCTTGTTCAGTGGCATGAAGGCGTATATATTCCGGGTTTTGTATACATTCTTGTTCAGTGGCATAAAGACGTATAACTTACTAGTTTGTATACATTCTTGCTCAGTGGCATAAAGGCGTATAGCTTTTATGTTTTGTATACATTCCTGTTCAGTGGTATTTTGTACACATTAAGCTTTCTTGTTTTGTATATATTCTTGTTCAGTGGCATAAAGGCATATAGCTTCCTTGTTTTGTAGGAGTTCTTAATGAACGACGCAAATCCGTATAGCTTCGAAGTTGTGTCTCAGCTCTTGTTCAGTGTCGAAAAGGTGTGTAGCTTCCTAATTTTTTTTATCAGTTCTTGCTCAGTGCCGTTTACGTTGATTCTCTCATTTATTATGGTTTCACGACGTCATGTGAGTAAATACCAAATAAATCAAACAAACATTTATCACTCGTTAACACCGAAGAAAATTGTATGCACAATAATTTCCCTATTATTAAAATGACAAGTATCACACGTGCTGTTCGATTAAAATTTTTAAGTTTCCTTATTTATTCCACACAATGTCTTGTTTACATTAAGGTACAGTATATTCTTGCGGTTATGAACTAAACATTTCGGAAAGTCTCTCATTATAATCACCAGAAATGTGCTTAGATTTTTAAGTACGTTAAATTGGCCCTCAAGAAAGTTCTGTGCAGCATGCTCTACCATGTGTCCAGCAATATTTTATTTTGGAATATACCTGACCTGTTGAAAGAACATAAATAGTGGAATTTATCACAGAAAATACTGGCGGTATACAAATAACTGGTTCTGATAATTTATGCCACATTTGTCCACCTCCAAAATACATGTAACATTAGTAGGCCTACTGGTCATGTTCACTTGATTGTTTAACACTTCAGGACTCCTTGTGTAGTAAGCTTGCCCCAGATGGAATACATTTAAGCTTCCAATGTATGGCAAGCCGTTTGACCACTGTTATTTATTATACACATGTTGAGATCGTTTTCACATATGTAGAATAAATGGCTTCATTTTACATATGTGTAAGAGGGATTTTCACATACGTGAAATAAATATTTATTTTACAAAAGTTGAAAAGAATTTAACTTATCTGAAAAACAAATCAACATAAGGGTAATTGAATGAGACAATATCAAAAAGCCTGATATAAAATTCTCTTTAAACTTTGTTGTTCGAATCACGAATAGAAAACGGGATTTGTTATTCCAATCACGACAAAACACGGGATTCGTTATACAACACACACAAGTTTATGGTGCTTTAAAAACCATCTCTGCCGAGAAAGTGCGTTTTCCCACCCGTATGTTATAAAGCACAACAGGCGCTGATCCATTGCTCGAATTAAGACAAAAAAGAAGGGATTCATTATTCAACTTACAAGATTGATGCATTGACTGTGTCTATACAATAGAAAACAATATGTCTATGTGTTAAACGTATGCGCCAGTCGATTATGTTGCTCGCAGGAGTTACTGTTAGAAGTACGCGTTACGTTCTTGTCTATGTTAAACGTGTGTCTGAGTTACATGAATGTGTAAAATGTCTGCTCTTTGTTATCTGCCCTAAAAAGGGCGTACGGTACCAGAGACACTGGATACCAGGAAAAGCCTTACAAGAAGTGGGTTTAGAATCCATGCTTTTTGCATTTAAAATTCCCAACTTCGTGCTCTGTGTAATAAAACTATTGCACCAATCGTTGTTTAATCATTCCAAGTGATTCCAATCTGGCCTTGTCTTGGGTCAAGTTCCTAAATCAGCACAACAATCGCAAATAATCGATTTTTGAAGCTGTTCAATCGGTTCAACATTGGATCTGTAAAGTATATACCCATACCGAGGTAATGATAATGGTTTTTTGTAAGATTTACTTTGAATTTTACAGCTTACTTTGCAAAACCCTTATCGCCAGCTCATTCATTCTACAGTCTTCGCCTACACTTCGTGTGTTTCCTAATTTTGAGATTATATTTTAGTTTAATCCGACATCAATGCTGATAATGTACCTCAGAAGTACATGTACCAATTTAATTTCTGTTTTTATTTTTTCACACTGATAAAATGTTTTGCTGGAGAGGTTTCGGTAAAAATTAAATTCAACATGATATTTGATTGTCTAGTTAGTTTAGGCTCCTGGCCCAAGGCAAAGCCATACCGTTTTGATAAACGCACAGACAATGTCTCATATAGACGATACACTATAGTATAGACAAAAAATTCAAATTATACTGATCAGCCTGCGACCGTGACAACCACTTCATCTCTCCGCCATGTTTGACAATTGACCATGTGATGTATAAAACATGTGTGTATCGCGCGGAAAGTGTATTTTTTAACACAATCTATACACATATAACCGTTAGTTATAGGACGACCTCAATTTCAAGGGAATTTCATTAGGGGCCATATAAAAATAACCAATTATAGCGATAAAACATATGTTTTTAGTCAAGGACGTCATCGTTCGGGGTCTGGTCCTCGGTTGACGGGTGTGTATAGATAATGATGTCCGACATCGACACAATATACAAACGCACACATGTACACACACTCCCCAGACAAGAGACTTAATCCGCACACCACCGACATGACCCTCTCTCGCTTCTGGACCATAATCGGCTCAAACTCGACACGACTACCCCTCCCCCCTCCCCCACACACATTTTATTTTAAAGTACAAAAATTTAAAATTAATGCTATGAAAAAGTGAGAGCAAAATTCTGTTTACAAATAACTACATGTGAGCCTTTTAATTTTTCTCAGAACACCAAATTTAAAGTACTTGGTTTAATAGGACTCGGATTGCGACCGACCCCGTGGGCTTAGTGAGTATCACTACGTCTGATTCATTGGGAAAATTAACTGAGATAGAACTACGTCTGATTCATCGGGAAAATTAACTCAGGTAGAACTACGTCTGATTCATCGGGAAAATTAACAGAGGTAGACTCCAATTAAAATACTGAATAAGAGTTAACCCGTCGCTCGATATAATATTCACTTTAAATTTGTCATTTAAAGTGAATATTATATAAGGTGACGGGTTTATTCTTATTCAGTATTTTTATTGAGGTCTACATACGTACAAGTTTACTGCGTCCTCGGTTGCGCTATATTTACACACCACATGGTCTAGAGCATTCTTAAATATAATCGATTCTACTTCCTACATCGATACATTGACTCTAAAATACACGGGTGGCCATCTCGTTTTGCACTTCTTTGATTTGATGGTCTTTGGCATACGTCGCCCAAAAAATATGGGCGGAAATTAATGCGCGATGGCCTGGAATAGCGTACGCGTAGAAACTATAGAAACTCTCGCGAGAATACGATTGGGTCGAGAGATGAAGTAGTTGTCAAGTTGACAGGCAGACCAGTTTAATTTTAATTTTCTGCCTTTAAGGCCCTGTATCCATAGGCTCTTCCCTTGTGGCGTGTTCACTTGCGGCGTTGTGACATTGTGACCTGACCCTGTACCCGCCCGTATCCTTCGGCTGTTCCTTTGTGGCGTGTGCAACGTACGATCAGCTTCAGACATAGTGATAATATTGTTGAAAACGAATCTGTTCAACAATATCGTATTCAAAATGGCGTGTTCCCTCTTGTGCAGCTGCCAAAGAATGGACAAGTTCATTGTCTGTGTTTCCGGTCACAAGACCACATGTTCCGTGCGCGAGGCCACATGTGCCCTGGTACAACCGATGGGAACAGATACATTACAAAACAAAGGTTCATTGACTTGTGGCGCGTCACAAGGTCACAAGGGAACACGCCACAAAGGAAGAGCCTATGGATACAGGGCCTTAAAGTCAAGATTGCGTACAAGTTTGTACTGAAATCATGTGGAAACTTTAAGTGGTTGTTTCAACAACAGCATCAAGAACATTTGCGTAGCCGACTCAGCAAGTATGTTCACAAAAATGCTTTTGCCCGTTTTATTTGCAGCTTGGCAATACTATAATGTATCGGATATAACGCTGACAATATACGGTTTACCAGTCGTTGTCTGTGAGTTTATCAAGCCAGTCTGGTTTTGCCTTGGCCTAGGGGCCCTAACTGACTAGATAATCAAATATCATGTCGAATTCATTATTTTACCGAAATCACTCCAGCAAAACATTTTATCAGTGTAAACAAAAATAAACATTACTTAAATTGCTACATGTACTTCTGAGGTACATTTTCAGCATTGATGTCGAATTAAATTAAAATATAACCACAAAATCAGAAAATACACGGACTGTAGGTGAAGTACCTGGTACATTAACATGGTGACTGTAGCATGAGTGAGCTGGCGATAAGGGTTTTGCAAACTAGTAAGTTGTAAAATTCAAAGTAAATCTTACAACAAATCTTTTTCATTACCTCTGTGTGGGTACATACCTTACAGGCCCAATACTGAACCGCTTGAACAGCTTGACAAATCGAATATTTGCTATTGTTGGGCTGATTTAAGAGCTTCACCCAAGACCAGGTTATTACTTGGAATGATTGAACAACCATTTGCCGAAACAGCTTTATTTGCACACAAAGCAAACGCCCTGACGAGGCTGACTATTTTAACTAGCAAGAAGCACGGTGTATAAACCTACTGCTTTTTAGGATTTTCAGTTGATGTCTCTGGAACCAGTAGGCCCATTTTAGGGCAGATACCAAAGAGCAGACATTTTTTACATGCAAGTAAATCAGATTTACCACATACAGGCATGACACACGTGTTAAACAAAAAAATTAACTCAATATTTACGAGTAACGCCTACATGTAACACATAGGCATATTGTTCTCTGCTGTATTTTACTCATATAATGTATTTGTATTGAGTCCTGTGATTGTCCTGTCTTATCTTTGTTTGTTGACAGTGTTGTCGAGTGTGATTTACAATAGCAATTGGGTTGACACGCCTTCATATTAGTTAAATAACCCCAATAGAGAAAATATATTTTAGACACTCCATCAATCTTTGTTAGTTGACTAACGAATCCCGATTTTTGTCTATAATTGTGATTCGAACAATGGGTTAGCGGTTGTTATTCTCTATAAGATACGGGTGGGAAAACACTCTTTCTCAGCGGAGATATTTTTAAAGTACTATAAACTTTTGTGAATAACAATTCTCGTTTTGTGTCGTGATTCGAATAACGAATCTCGTTTTTTTTGTCGTTATTCGTGATTCGAATTACCAATAACGGATAACGAATACGACGCTAACTTCCGACCGCCTATCTGTGTGTACACTATACGGCGTTCGAATCCGTATGTCGCCTACGAGTGAGTGGCATAATGTGGCTACGGCAATCGCAGAGGTAGTTTTACGAATTTTGCTCTCGGTTTTCCAAAGTATTTAAGCAAGAAACGGTGGGAAATGGAAAACCCCTTGTCATACCAGTGAATTACCCTTGAGTATGAAGCTTAACCCCAATAAAGAAAAGAAAGGATATTTTAGACACTCGATTAATCCCTGAGTTGAAAAACGAATCCCGTTTCTTGTGTCGTTTTTTTAGATTGAAGCAATGGGTAAGCGGCTGTTGTTCGCTATAACAGACGGGATGGGGAGAGATATTTTAAAGCGTTATCAACTTTTGTGAGTTGAATAAGAAATCTCGTTTTTTGTGGTTATTCTTGATTCGAATAACAATTCTTGTTTTTTTGTCGTTTTTTTTATTGTAGGCTGTTGTTCCCTATAGCAGATGGGATGGGAAGAGATATTTTGTTTGGTCGTTAGTAGTATAGAATGCGTATCTCAGTTATCATTTATTAGTACATAATAAGGAAGGATTCAACGTTATCATGTAGTAATTGTGTTTGTGCGTAATATAGTATAGGGGT
>JAQQZZ010136487.1:0-13433 GCA_030265115.1 Mopalia vespertina | reverse complement strand
AACAGTATTGTATTATTACCCTGCACCAGTATCTGTGAGAACGGAGTATATTTTTAATATATAGACTATAGCGTTACATCATTACCCTTCAGCGGAAAGATAAATTCATAGAAAGCATTAGGACAAAGGGTTAATGCTTGTTTACGTATTTGCAAGTTCCGTCCAGCTGAACAGTTTTATTTTCTAGCTTGTGTTTCAAATCAGTGGAGAGATAAATTGCTATCAAGTGCTGTCTGATACGAACTTGAAGTCACACATGATGTATAATATAACGGGAAGGTGCATAGTGATCCGCCGAACTACTTTTTCGACCCCAGAAAATAACTGAATGACCCCTCCCCAAAGGACCAGAGATGGCGTGGATAATCACGCGAGCTCAGAATCTACGTGTGTCACGCACGTCACGATTTACTGAGACCAACACCCAAACCAGATTTGAATTCTTCTTCAAATATAAAGGGACACTTTTTACACAATTCTATCGCTTTAAACGTCAAACGCATCATCTGGTCTCATGCTCTCTACATCTACAACCGCGTATATATATATATCATGCGATATAAGAGTAGTTGATCCAGATAACATGACAACATGCTTAATATGCCAAAGTTAAAACAATGTGCCGCGGTACACAACCAATCAAATAAACAAACCAAGATCAAAACAACCATTTGTTAAGGTTGGCTCGAGAAGAGGAGGTCTATCATTTTAATAAAATGTAGATTTTTTTTACAATTTATTTACAATAAATGAATTGTTAAGATGTTCTTGAGATACCGGTACACATTTTCATATTTTTGCTCTATTTCTCAATAACTGTTAACGATATCAATTTTAAAAGGTTTTTAAACTTTTTGTATTTCTGGATTCTGAAGGCATCCAAAACAGCAAAGCAGTACAAATTAACATCTGCACAAAATATGTCTTTTGTTGGCAATAAATCGAAATGAACAATCGATCTTAAATGAATGGCAAGGCCTGTAAATTCTGCGTTTCATCTATTCACTGTTTCCAGATGTTTGTAATTTCGTGTATGACCTTTGAATAACTCACTGACCCGAAGCTCTCGTGACATATATAGTGTCCAATCAAATCGAACACCATCTGGTACTAACACTACACTACATGTTTTTACAACGTATAACAAGTATTCGGTTAATTAGAAACAGATGGTCTTTTATATTATTCACAAGATTTGACATTTTCTCCGACGTTGGGATTGAATGCTTACGATCCAATGCTTTTTGGTATTATCTTTATAAGTGCTGGCATGTACGGACTGAACGAGGAGACTAGGGCTTACACGTATAAATACCTTAGTAAGGCTATTAAAAGTGTTGACTCTACAGAATCGCAAAGACAAATCCCACTGGTACCGGGTATTTAACCAACAGGGAAATTCTTGTTCCAAAATACTCTAAAAGAGCAGAAGAGGTGAGAATAAAGTAAAAGACTGCAAAAGACTCCAATAACAGCAATTCATCGGGATATTCACTAGCATTTCACGTAGCATCAAAAGCATTCTTGTGGATAAATCAATAAAACGTTGCCGCCATATTTGCTTGTGCGATATTTGTTTTAAAAATCCATTTGACAAATTTAAATAGACATATATAATGTTTAAATATTGGGCATGGACTGTCGTTTTCAATTAAACATGCAGACAAGGGTTTACCAACAGAGACCCGTATGTTCTGAGACTACCGTACGTTTAAAGCCAAATTGCGTGTGGCAGACAAATGCGGGACATTTTAACCACTGTTGGCTGACGAATTGCATGCAAAGCTCATGATCTGAGAAGCTACCCTACGGTAATGGGTATATACAAAGCAAAGATTCAACAAAATTTCAAGTTTATACTATTCTTCAATTATAATATTCAGGATTTTTCAGGGTAGAATTGTCATTGCAGAATATTTGTTTTCTTTCAGTATAAAAAGGTCAAATTTATAAAGAAATGGTGCCCGTTAGTCAAGATGGGCACCATAAGTTATGGAAAGAGTCAATCAGTTATGGAAAGGACCTCATTTGGAGTTCGTGAAACACGTTCGAATTAAGCCCTGATCGGCCTTTTTACTCTATTTCGTGATAATACTAAGTAGAAATGATGTGCAGTCACTCGACTTCAAGACACTCGAGCGTAGAAATAGTTGGCATTATTTCTAATACTACCTCAATGTTATCAAATAGCAAGTCACCAAAGAAAGTGACAATGCCGAATGTTGAAGAGAAGATCCATGATTGAGCCACCATTGTGTACAGAGTTTGGTGTCCTCAAAGAAATGATCGGCACACTGCCAATACATGACATTATCAAACTCCGAGCTTCCAATCTCCATGTCTCTGAGGCTGTTGGGGCCTGAGCAGGTTCCTTTAAGAAGCAGATGTGGGTACTTAGATAATCTGTACGTAAAACAGTCGCATTGAATTGGATTGGCAGAGACGTCAATTTTCCAAAAATAACACGGATCTTTAACAAAATCAAGATTTTTTAAAAAGTTTTTCTCTAGATTGAGACTTACTAGGGCAGATTTTCCTATGAAGGCTGAAGGCAAAATATCCACAATAGAAGAATTTCCTAAGTCATAGTTTGTAGCGGAAATCCCGACAGTGAAATCGCCATCGAGGACTCGGAAATTGTTGCCAGACGCGGATACAGTTTTTAAGCTGCGCAAAGACGTCATTTCCGCGTTAGGTAGCCGGCTTAAATTTTGATCCTTGATTCCTACATAGTTCAAAGTCTTTGAAAGTCCTTCGAAAGTACCTGGATTGAAATCCAAGGGATTTCCCCCGAGATAGAGGCGCTTAAGTTTGGTTAATGGTGCGAGTGTTCCACTAGCTATACTCGATAAATTGTTGTCGGAAAGATATAAAGACTCTAGATGCTTTAGCGGCTTAAATATTTCAGGAACGCTTGGAAAATTAATTCTCGACAGATCCAACAATTCCAACGTGGCTCCGATCTCCGAAAACGAATCCTCGCTAAAACTATCACTCCACGTAAGATTTTCATTCCCTACTAAATCTAATGTCTTCAGACTTGTCAGTCCTTTGAAATTATGAGATTCTAGTTTAGCAAAAAGGTTGGAAGGCAATCGAAGGTGTTTTAAATTGGACAAAACGGTTAATGCTGCCGGTACCTCTGTTAAAGAACAATGATGGAGCATCAACTGTTCCATGGAGTTGTTAACTGGGTGGAAAGCCGCTGGATGAATACTAAACCCCTCTGGACAGTTACCAATGTTAAGTTTCTTCAAAGATATCAGTCCTTGGAATGAATGTGCTGGCAATTCCTTAATATCCGAGTTGCTGAGTATGTCTAGAGTATCGAGTGTCTCCAATGAGGAAATGGATGGAACGGGCCAGGACTGTAGCTGATTTGATCCTAGTAACAGGCTGGTTAACTTCCCTTCCAGGCCGCTGAATGCGTCCTCCTCGATCGTGTCTATCACATTGCCGGAAAGATCGATCAGGGATACGGACAGTCCGAGGAAAGCATGCGACGGCACCACAGCTATGCGATTATCTTGTAAGAGAACTCGATCAAAAGTTATATTTTCCAGCTGTTTGAAAAACGGCACTGCGCTAAATCTTCTATTGCTGCAGTCCACAATCCGTATATTTATTCCCGCAGAATCCTCTTTGCTATATTCCATCTTTTCGTAACAATCACAGGGGGGCTCGGCGGCACAGTTGTCTGCAATATCAGATCCATCAACCAAGGTAACCAAAGATTGCGCCAATGCCAAGGACAGCGTTAGCACTAGAAAAGCCATTGTCCATCAGTATACGTCTCTTCACCGTCAACCGTGATCTGAAATGGACGAAAATAACTTAAAAGAATAAACTATTCTTAGAGCGTGCGTGTGTGTGTGTGTGTATGTGAGAGCAAGTGAGTGCTGTCATTTTGTTTTTGTTTAATATTGTACAACGGTTATTTTAATCACTTTATTGTCCTTTCGTGCAAATAATGAGAAGAGTTCTGATATAGTGTTTCACAAAAAATCACATAAATATGGTGTTTATGTCCAATTGTCTCAACACACATTGCTAACACGCCAGTCGATTATACTTGTGGTTAATTTCCAAAATACTAGTAATGGTTTTCTTCCGATTCTGTACAATAATAATTAAGATGGAGGGTGGTTCACTCTGTACTAAGGGATCTTTCATCGATATGACAGTGTATCAACATATAGCCAATTCTATATTTGATGTGTGTCTGTGGCAATCATGTAATAATTACATTACAATTTGTCACCATGTTATTTAGGCTCAGTCTAAAGTTTTTCTTCCAACTCGGAAACAATTATAAACGAACTGTTGTAAATAAATATATGCGATAAACTTACGCCTAAAAGTCGACAGGATAGACAGGATATAGGATTAATTCTCACACCAGTAAGAACCAGCTAGGTTTATTTTATTTCTTCTAAAGTTCTTCTTTTTTAGTATTATTTTATTTATTTATTTAAATAGATATTTACTTCAAAAATATTTGAAGGGCTTTTGTGGTATTACTACTAATAAAGTTCTTAATATTCTTGGATGTGTTCAAGCGTAGTGTTGTTAGGGAGCTTCCTGTTGTCCTGGTGCTCTCAAAGCTAATGTGCAACATGAATTCGATCTGTTTGTGATGTCTTTGTATTGTGGCCTGTGATTGTCCTGTATTGTCTTTGCTGCTAGTTGTGTCGAGGCTGGTTGTTTTCACATATTGGGCTGGTATGTCGTCATAGCAGTGAAATAACCGTAGGTATGGGTAAAACCTCAATCAAACAAGCATAAAGCGTAGCAGTCTGATTAAAAGCACGGTGATTAAAATATATAAACAAACGGTGAGCGACTATGTTGTGTTGGTGGGGGGGGGGAGGTCGTTCTGGGGTCATTTGCACGCCATAGACTCGTTTAGGTCCACCCCAAATGTCCCCAATGTGTCATACACTTAATTCAGGACGCCAAGATTAAATTACTGTGTCGCTGTAGCATGTTAACAAACCGGGGATTTAATCCGAACAAGGCTTATTCCCATGACCGTTTATTGGTCCCAATTAGTTCACACCATATTCACACACCACACGGGATCCATATTATACTCGGTATTACCACCAATTATTCGTTATTTGACAGACCAGTCTTTAGATGAAACGGCTGTTTCATTTATGTCCTCTATTATGTATAATTAGGCGCAAGGCTTTATCCCTACAAAATAACACAACAAGGCTTTTGGTGCTTTGAGACAGGCAAGCCGCATCATAGATTTCATCCGCCTGTAAACAAAATGGTTTTATAGTGAGGTTAAATAGTGCGATCTGCGTTTGTTCACAACTGCATACAAATGCATCATCTAATATATTGTTAGTATTAAATGCTTATTAAAAGACGTAGATAAATGCACTGCGGTGGATGGGAGGGAGCTTCATGTTGCTCTGGCGCTCTAAACTTGAGCTAAAAGGCAACTAGAATCCGTGCTGCGATGAGTTTTTGTATTGATCAGTTACCACACTGCCTGCCCCTAACATATTCAAGTGATGTGTCCTCAGTTCTGATGATCTTTTATTAGATTGGAATTGAATGACGACGTAAATCGATCAAGGGGGAGAGAAGAACGATATAAATAAGTCACATAATTTTGCGATAGATATTCTCGTCAATTAATTGTGCTAAATTCTGAAAATCATGGTCATATTTTATAACAATATAAAAAAAAATTCGCAGTATGTTATTTGTCTATTTAATATTGATCAATAACTTATTGGCTCTTCGTTAATCATCTGTACATTTTAAACTTCACGTTTAACTTTGCTTTCTACTTATCAAAATATGTGTATATACTTTTTTATTCATGTAAAAAGGAAAACCCGTGGCATACGGGCTACTTTTTAATCAATAAACTATGTTTATTAAACAATCCTACAGCGACTGCAAGATGTACCGCCTTCCTTTAGAGCAACTGTGTTAATGTTCTTTATTTTAAATCCTTCTTACCCAAAAGTTTCTGTCGTACATGGAAATATAAACATTAGTGCTAGTTTTGCGTTTCAGTTTACAGGGCAAAATAATTTCTGGGTACAGCTGAGCTGGCGTAACTAAGCACTAGATAGTTTGTTTGTTTGTTTGATTGGGGTGTAACGTCGTACACAAGGGTATTTTACTTATATGACGACGGATTGTCCACTTCACACTGTTCCCGGCCCAATTACGGTGGAAAACCGGGAAGAAACCTCGTAAAACCCACCGCCGTGATTGCCGGAGCCACATCGTGTGACTCACTCATATACCCGATGGTCGACAGATGGACTCGATCCCGTGAACGGTTCATCGAAGTAGCATTAGTAAGCCAAGACGCTAACCACAAAGCCTGAGCATCACGAAGGATCATTAATTTGTCAACAGTGCAGAACAAGTACAGTTTACATTTTACGGTTGAGTTAATTATGGTCGTTTACTGCAGGATTACATCGCTGGCGAATAAATGAAAAAAGATTGAAAGCAGCGTTAAACACCATTTAATTATTCAACCAGTTCACCAATACACCAAAAGCCAATGAACGATTCAATCGGTCTATCAGTTAATCAGTTGAAATATCAGGGAATCTGTCATTGTTTGGTCCATGTTTCATAAGCTTTTATGACAAATGTTTGCACATAATTTAACAGATCATGTTTACAGTGTTTTGTAAACATCTCACGGTCGGTTATGTCGGTTCTAGGACGATCGACTAGCCGTACTGCAAGCATTGAACATATTTTTAAAATGTCGAGAAAATGTTGCTTGTCTCCACTGGAATTCGAATAGTGGGATTGTGACTAGTAGAACCAGCGCTCTTGATAGCCGAAGCAGCGATTATAAATGATGATAAAAGCAACGGAAAATAAGCCGACAATCAATCATGTCTCAAATGTAAACAAGTATGTGTATGTGTATGTGTATAGACTACATAGTATGTATATTGTCACTGATTAAGAGAGATGTTGTGGTAGTTTAAGAATACCAAAAATCCCCGATATTATCCGTCAATTCGCTAGAGAGAAAATAAAGATAATATACTTACGTTCAGTCAGTCCATTACTTCCGTACACCTCAAATGTCAGCAAAGTAGGTAAAAATGTGTCATTTTGCACTCAACGAAATCCCTAGCAGGGCACTGCCATTCGTAGCTGTAACATTACACCACTCACGTTAATATGGTAATTATTTAACCATACGACATTTATAGTACGGTATATCATATGATATATAATTCACACAGATTATGCACAAGGAATAATAGCCGACAGTCTTATACCAAGGGGACGCTAAAATCCACGGAAAAGCACTGCTTCTCTTATACTATATTCCATCTGACACTGGCAACCACTAAGCATATGACGTATCGTATCGATAGAGCTATGAATCCAACACATTGTTTTCGCATATACAAAAGTTCGCTGTTTGCTAGATGAAGCAACAGCTGGCAGATGAACGGAGCATAAAGTGCATCTAATCGACTGAAGCGTGTTTACATCGGTATCCAAGTCTCCAATGGCATGCCAACATCCGTGCTAAGTCAGCGGGCTTTGGAACCTAAGCCCTGCTAGGATCAATCCATTTGCATCGGTCTTACTCAGATTCGCTACCGTTAAAAAAGACACTAACCAAGGCTTGTACACATTCTAGCTGCTATCAGCATGGAAGTTGACCAGAACTGGAATAAGCGGGGTCATTCGTGACAAAGTCAACCGCAAATGCTTTTGCAGAATCTTACTAGAACACATCAACCAAAAGTCGGTAAATCACTCGGTTCTTTCCGTATCCTCGATCATTAAGATAAATGGACACAATGGCATTACACAAAAAGTAATGCTTACCCCTAGTTATTCTCACGAAAGCCGTTTACAAATTCGTGACAAAAAAACCCAGAATAACCCACAGTGTTCCGCGTCAAAAATCCAATTCAATTTTTAAGATTGTCCTCTTTGTCATTTGCTGTTCGTTGCAAATAAAAATCAGTGAGCTTTAAGCGTTAAATTCATTTCCAAACTGCACTGCTTCACAGCTGAGAGCTCACGGCAGGAGTGACGGGGGCCAACATGCCTGCCTCAGCCAATATAAATCCCAAAGGAATGCATTCGATTCATTTGCATAGAGCTTTAGACAAATGTCGATAAAAAGTCTCTGCTGCTAATGAAGTGCAGTGGATACAATCACGATAAGAGAACATCCATATGTATGCAGAAACTTCTGGGTTTAATTAAGTTGACAGGTCTCACGTTTCATATATTCCTTTTCCAAACGCTTATGTCAAATGAACTAGTTAGAAGACAGTTTGACCTTACACTCTTAAGTGGCGTGAGAGCCACGAGGAAAGAGAAAAGTATACAAACACCCGACTCCACGCCCCTCCCCCCTCTCCCACCCAACCAAAAAATAATACACAAATTTTTTTAAACTTTGGAATTTTTTATTTAAGTCGGATATAGAATTCGAATCCCGGTGGAGACAAGCAAGATTGTCTTTCTCGACAAGATAATAATTAATTTACTGCACAGTAATTTTTTGGATTTATGACTTGAAAACCAATTTCATGTCTTAAAACTAATGCATGTACTTAATGTGTTTCTATTTGTTGCATGGAGATTTGCACCAGATTAAGTTTGAGCATGCGCAAAATACACATAAAGCTTTATGTCTAATATCTTCTGCGTTTAGACAGGAGCCACTGAGAGCACAACCCTTTCTTTAAAGTGTATCCATCTCTATGTTTATATTTATTGCAAAGTATTATTGCCATGAGGGCAATACGTACAAACAAAACATGTTAATTTATTCATGATAAGGCTTACTCCAAATTCACTGGCTGTAAAGAATAATCCCGCAGTATTGGTGTAAGATCTAGCTTCCCTATCATGTGAGGATTGTCTTTGGTCCCAGGAAGATGTGAGGATTGTCTTTAGTAAATCCCAGGAAGATATGAGGATTGTCTTTGGTCCCAGGAAGATGTGAGGATTGTCTTTAGTAAATCACAGGAAGATATGAGGATTGTCTTTGGTCCCAGGAAGATATGAGGATTGTCTTTAGTAAATCTCAGGAAGATGTGAGGATTGTCTTTAGTAAATCCTAAGAAGATGTGAGGATTGTCTTTGGTCCCAGGAAGATGTGAGGATTGTCTTTAGTAAATCCAAGGAAGATATGAGGATTGTCTTTGGTCCCAGGAAGATGTGAGGATTGTCTTTAGTAAATCCCAGGAAGATGTGAGGATTGTCTTAAGTAAATCCCAGGAAGATGTTGAGGATTGTCTTTAGTAAATCCCAGGAAGATGGGAGGATTGTCTTTAGTAAATCCCAGGAAGATATGAGGATTGTCTTTAGTCCCAGGAAGATGTGAGGATTGTCTTTAGTAAATCTCAGGAAGATGTGAGGATTGTCTTTGGTCACAGGAAGATATGAGGATTGTCTTTAGTAAATCCCAGGAAGATGTGAGGATTGTCTTTAGTAAATCCCAAGCTAATGTTGAGAAGATCCTGGGTTTAAGGGGATGCTAGATCCTAGCAGTACAAGAAACGGGGTCATTGTCTCAATTGACCAATTAACAGCCAGATAACAGGATTCGTCATCGAAAATCCTCCTCCATTTAGGAGCGACACTATGATTGGTCATCTAAACCAACAGATAAACAGCACTTTTGTTTTGAATTTGTATACAAGTAGACAATACGAATAACAATAAAGGTACCATTTTAAACCATCAAATGTTTATTAAATTTCTTTTTCTCACAAAATACCAAAGAACTGACTGATTGATTGATTGATTGATTGATTGGTTGATTGATTGATTGATTGATTGATTGATTGATTGATTGATTGATTGATTGAGCTTTCGAGTGCTAAGTTATGGCAGGGTCTTATTGCGCGGAACTGCAACATAGTGCGCTTTGCAACAGGGCCGAGATGAAATGAAAAAAAACCGCTTTATGTTAACTGAATGAATCGCTACATTAATCTTTCTCAAACCATAAAAGGGTGATTCGATGTGGAAAGGTATAAATTGGATTTCGTTCACTCCAGATTGTATGAGATGGAGGGGTCACTAGAATACGGTTAGATTTGTGTCGGGCAGTCTCCAAGGAAGAGACAAGGCTGCGGCTTTCAGTAGCAGTGATCAATAACAGGAGCGACTTTACCCGGGTCTTTTGAGGAATGTTCTGAAGTCATCGCGAGTCGTACAAAAACCTCAGCCTAATGCAATTCAGTCGCAGCGGCTTTCCTTGTCAGTGGACACGAGGCCGCATTCAATTTGGTCCAACCTCTGACAGAAGTTACAATAATGGAATCAGATTTATACTGGGGTATATGCTATAACTTTAGGCGATCTGTCTTCATATTCGGGGGTCGGTTGAAGGGAGCTTTTGTTGCCCTGGGTCCAGTTGTTCGAAAGAAGGTAAATCGCTAATAGTAGATTAAACCGCTAATAGATATAAAGCTGATCTGTTTGTGGTAAGTCGCATATAAACAGGGGAAAATGCAATTCCACTCAAAGTATATTATTTGAATGGTGAATGTTGATTGTGCGTGCATGTTCTCTTTGGTTATGTAAAAATACGCAGTTGAGAAGTTCGGTTCGTCGACGGAAATCTTCGGCCTTTACAAATCAGAATTGAGAAACAGCTCTGTGATTGGTCATTTTAAGAAACCAATCGACGTTGTAGGTGGGGTGATTGCGTTAGATCTCATAAAGCGACAAACAAAACACGGTGACGTTTTTGAGACCTGGTTTTAATTAGATTGCGGATTATCCTGTCTTGTCTTTGTTTGTTGCCAGTGACGTCGATGGTGGTTTATTCACCCGGCACGTCTTCAGGTGTGTGAAATAGGCCTGACACTAAGTACGACGTAAAACCTCAACCAAACAACCAAATAAATAAAGAACCTTGATGATAGCCCTCGCGGACTGTTTCATAGAACAATAAACAAGAAGATCAGTGTTTTTCATCAAACAAATGTGCCAGTGTGATTCATTTTTGGAAATATATAGATGCATATCCATGTGCAAATATGATTTATTTTTGGCAATACATAATTGTATATTCCTGTGTCAGTGTGATTAATTATTTGGCAATATATAAATGTATGTCACTGTGCCAGTGTGATTTATTTTTGGAAATATATAAATGTATATCCCTGTGTCAGTGTGATTATTTTTTGGAAATATATAAATGTATATCACTGTGCCAGTGTGATTAATTTTTGGAAATATATAAATGTATATCCCTGTGCCAGTGTGATTAATTTTAGGAGATATATAAATGTATATCACTGTGCCAGTGTGATTAATTTTTGGAAATATATATCCCTGTGCCAGTGTGATTAATTTTTGGAAATATATAAATGTATATCACTGTGTCAGTGTGATTAATTTTTGGAAATATATAAATGTATATCCCTGTGCCAGTGTGATTAATTTTGGGAAATATATAAATGTATATTCCTGTGTCAGTGTGATTAATTTTTTGAAAAATATAAATGTATTTTCCTGTGCCGGTGTTTTAATGTTTGGACTATAAATGTATATCACTGTGCCAGTGTGATTAATTTTTGGAAATATATAAATGTATTTTCCTGTGTCAGTGTGATTATTTTTTTTAAATATATAAATGTATATCCCTGTGCCAGTGTGATTAATTTTCGGAAATATATAAATTATATCCCTGTGCAGTGTGATTAATTTTTGGAAATATATGTATATCACTGTGCCAGTGTGATTAATTTTTGGAAATATATAAATTATAGCCCTGTGCAGTGTGATTAATTTTTGGAAATATATAAATTATATCCCTGTGCAAATATGATTAATTTTTGGAAATATATAGATTTATATCCCTGTGCAGAGTGATTAATTGTCCGAAATAGATAAATGTATATCCCTGTGCCAGTGTTTTGATTTTTGGAATATAAATGCATATCCATGTGCAAATATGATTAATTTTTGGAAATCTATAAATGTATATCCCTGTGCCAGTGTGATTAATTTTTGGAAATAAATGTATATTACTGTGTTACTGTGATTATTCTCTAGCAATAGATGTATGGACATCCCTGTGTGAGTGTGACTAGTGTTTGGAAATATATAGCCTATAAGTTATCTCTGTGTCGGTGTGATTGATCTCTAAAAATATTTGTTGTATTGTATCCTTGTGTCAATGCGGATAAATCTTGAAAATATCTTAATATATCCCTGTGTCAGTATGGTTCATCATAACTGGAAACACATGTAATACTGCTAGAAAGACAGTAACAAGGGATTCTTCCAGCCGAGCTGACATCGATGCTGAAACTATTTGATAGTGATTATACTTACACCAAGCTAACTATAAACATAAGCTCTCTGATAAAATAAACTTCCCAATTACCCTGGTTCACTCAATGATGATCTGGACACAGTGATCAATAAACTTCTTACAAAGATAGCCCCGCTAAGCTCGGTATTTAAGATACTGTCCTGTAAACATAATAACCTACAATCACCTCAGGCAACGAGCCAAGGGTAGATGTTCGGGTCTTCATCAAACACAAGAATACATGCTGCGAAGAAAATTAGATGGGAACTACCAAACGTAAACAATCCAATGTTTTTTATATCGTTTCGTTGTTAGCTTTTATATTACGATAACATGGAAGCTACTTGACTGCCTCGCCCGTTCAAATATATTCAAACCGTCGCCCTCTTACCTCTATTCCATAGGTTACAGCCTGCGGTGAAAAGCTCAGGCACGTAACCGACGCACCAGGGGCCACGTTTATCAAATGTTGTACATAAAATCTCGTGTAAAGTTCGTGTAAAGTTCATTGCGGCGAAGCTAGTTACTATATGCCTTTGCACATTGCATCACAGTGACCTGGAGACGCTACGTAAACGGTTAAAACAGCATCCATGACGTTTATGAAGATAACATTATGGGACCGTTTAGCTGATTGACCTTTGAGACGGGGATCTTCTTCTAGCAGATTCGTGCGCGACTCCGACCCCAAACTTTTCATAAAAATTCAGCTTTCTTATAGTGGTATTGTAAAATAACAAAACTAATGAAGTCTTTTATTCTCAACAGAGACGCCCTCCCCAAGTTTGAGAGGGACTCTCTCATATATACGCGCCATTACAGTACAGCAAGACAATTCATTGTTAGTAAAACAATATTTCTGTTCACACAGGACACGATTGAATAGTTTTATAAAGACACCTAGTCCTGATATAACCGAGAATTCGTATGCATATATACCTATTCTCGGTTATGAAGTTGCTTCTAATAATTGGATAGGCTTACTTACATGTTGATTTGCAGCTCCTGTCCTTGAAATCACATATATTTCCAACATACAACCACCACAGTAATCAATAGCCTTAAATAGCGTATCTGCTTTCGTTTGCATCGTCTTTTATGGTAATCCGAACAAATTTTG
>JAQQZZ010136476.1:0-13433 GCA_030265115.1 Mopalia vespertina | reverse complement strand
GGGAGAACTTCGATGGCTGGCTGCTAGAGACAGTTTGGGATAATATGCTCCAACACTATATAACCAGACTGAAACAAGAACAACCGGCTAGTTTTATGTTCTTGTAGAAAATAACAAGATGGTTATACCTGAAAAATGACTTCTCTTATCGGGAAAATTGTCAAATCGTGGTGATTCTAATTAGACGAAACCCTCCTCCACAAGATAAACCTCTTATACATATAAACCGTTCATCGTCACTGTAAATTCACGTCGTCATATAAGTGAAATACCCTTGAGTACGACGTAAAACCCCAATCAAACAAACAAACATCTTTCGGTCAACCGCCCAATTAATGTACATCCAGGTAGACTACCTGTACCTCTCCCCCATCCCCACCTTCCCAGCACACACACAGAACTTCAGGGCAAATTCATAAACGCAGGGCAGTTACGTTCTGTATCATCATCCAATCTTAAGGGAGAGGGAAAATGAGGTGAGTAAACAAACAGTAAGAGAAAAAGGAAAAGCAATAAGGACTTTAGTCAAATATACGTTTACAAAGGGAGTAGTTGAGTTTTTAAACGCCAGGGCAATTGGAAACAAACGCCAAACTCACGAAAAGTACACGATTACGGAGACAGGTTAAAAAAAACTATACAGAAATGTATTAAAAATCTTTTTATGTCCTGTTAACTACTTTTTGTGTTGTGATCTTTTATTATCTCGTCTTGATACCAGGTAACAGGTAAAAAAAATACCAATACATAAATTCGAGATCACGGCTTTTTAATTTGAGATCACGACTTTTTATGTCGTGATCTCGATTTTTATTATTTTATTTATGAATTGAAAGGGGATCGATATTTCACATACAAGAACATATATGAATTGAAAACTTTTCTTGACCTACGATATTTTGCAGATTGTAGCACTTTCTCCTATAAAGATTGATTTTTTAATATTCTCTTCGATGTTCTCATTGATACAACAATACCATGTTTATGGACTTAGAAGAGAATAATGTCTGCGTAACATATTCCAAGATTAGAATGAATAGCGCAAAGACTCGCAACATTCGTTCTGTGTGCTACGTTACTGCAACTGCTAACTGATATATTTTGAAAAAGTAGTTACAAAAATAAGTCGTGATCATGACTTTTTAAGTCTAGATCACGACATAATAAAATACGAGATCACGACATTAAACTTCGTTATCACGACATAAAAAGTCGAGAAAGTCGTGGTGACCAATAGGCTTCCGCACTACGGCCCTATCGTTGATTTCGTTGGCAGTTTAATTAACGAAGGCGTTTATTTGCCTATAAAGTTTAACCTGTTGTTGCGCGAATAAGTTAAGTATAATGCACAAATAGTGTAATTTCGAACACAGGGAATTCTATCCTTGCTGAAAGTTTCGACACTCAGGTTTATCATCGTGAGATGTGTTCGGAATTGCACTACTTGTGTATTAGGTTTGTCATTATCTTTAGCTAAATTCATAAAACATGTATATTACTTTGGTAATGGATTAATAGAATTAGTTATCTATGTTTTATTAAAACAGATAAATAGGTTGACCCAAAGCGCCATGTAATTATTCAAACGCATAACGGTGTTGATTGTATATTTAGATCATTCTTATAAATAAAAAGTGTAACCATTTCTGATTATTGATGTATGAAAGGGCTCAATAATTCACATTTCTATTATTTCTAACCCGGTATTAGCAGTTTAATATGGTGTAAGTGGCTAATCGTCTGTCGAGCGACTGGCCCCAGAGCTTTGGAAAAACGTTCTGACCGAAGGTCGAATGGGTGCTAAGGCGTCTTCTCGATGTCATTCATCATGATATGCAAACATGTTTTTCTTAATAGAGTGGACGAGTATTTATCAATGCTAATAAAGTAGATGGATATATGAAGTTGTAAAACAGTGGACGACAAGAATCCATCCTTTGTACGTACTTTGGTCAAGGATTGAGAACTATTACGTCTAATGTTAAACAATACAGGTTTAGAGGTATATTCATGGCGTATGCTTGTACGAGAGCCGGCCCTGGTAGCCTGAAACAAGGGTTCGAATACTGGTAGTCAAGCGCAGTTTCTTTCTCTACAATAAACAAATATGACATAATTCTAAAATGGCGGAATTAATCGACCAATGCAAAGTTTATTTTTTTAATTTTTTTTGGGTAGTTTTTGATATAACTTAATGCTTCATACACGTCAATATCGTCTTGAAAGTACAAAATGTAAATGTGAAGTGTTATAGTACTTAGTGATCCTTATATATTTCATATCGCCCCGGAGACTTAACATCAACCGATGAATGAAGCTTAAATCTAGAGCCTAGATAAAGCATGAAGAATCGAAGGCTTATTAACAGAATTATACCACTGTCAATAATTTATTACGGACAAGTCGGACTCTAAGTGCTATGTTTGTGAAATCATTCGTTCTGTGCTGTTCAGCTGTCCCGAACTCTGTCACTTTGTCTCAAGGGAAGGAAACCCTTTTGTTACACGCCGGGACATCCATTAATCGTGTGACATCGATTCCATTTACTTTGGCCGAAGGCAAAAGGTAGCACTATTTTTTGTATTCGATTTAAGCCAATGTGTTTGCTGTTATTTTATACTGGGGATCGTCTGCGGTGAAATAAGGATTGGCTTTACTAATTGTTTTGTGGTTACCGTTGATGGAAGCATTTAATCTTTATCGATTGCTTCTCGGTTCGTTATTATGTGCCAAAAACTAATCCTTTACTTTCTGATCGTGTCATTAATCAGAAAATAGACGACAGCCTGTGGATAAGGAATTAAAGTGTTAAAGAGCGTTTAAAGAAAGTTTCGTTCTAAAAGACAATTACTCCTCTCTTACTAAAGAACCAGAACGAATAGGCAAACATACAAAAGTTAATATCATGAAACAAATTGATTGAGTTGAAAAGTCTCTTAAAATGTACAACATTTATGTGAAATGGTAGAGGATCGATAAAATAAATAATGCATCTCGATTTTGAGTGATCTGTACAAATTGTTTAAACTTAAATTGAGACCGCATAAAAATGGAGAACAAATCAGAGACATAGAAAGATACCAACCATTGTAAGTGAATATAGGGTGATATGTTCAAAACGACACAGTATTTTATTATTTTTATTACGATGGTGTCAAAATATATGAGCAGTCAAAAACAAGAAAATTATATCGAGAAAAATACTCCATTTCAAAAATGAGCCTTTGAAAGATTGGATACTATGCAGATAATAAGAATGTAATACGCTTTAACTTCACCCACCTTCCCCCTCTCATCCCGCCCTCCCCCTCTCATCCCGCCCTCCCCCCCAAAGCAATTGCGAATGGACATTTCATTTGCGCATATTTAAAAAATAAAGCGTTTAATGATTGGTTGTCATGGCTTCTGGTCCCTAAGCGTCCGAATAAGCATGTGCATGAATATCACAAAATGTCTCTCCAGGTATTCCTAGTAATAAATCGCACGCGAGGATATTTTTAAGCAAATAACAAATATTGTTATACCTCACATCAAATTACTTTGTTCTGATTGGTCAAAACCATGTCACGACGCATATGACATCACACGAAGTCTCGTGGTGTCTGTTGGTGCCGTGCTACACTGGTAAGGTCGTAACCTTGAGCGTGGGACAAGGCATTAATTCCGTTGTCCGTCAACTGTTTTGTCTTTGCGCACGCATCAGCATTCTCCAGTAAAGCATTCTTCAGTAAAATAGCCTCGTTTTATAGACGGATTAAATGTAAGTCTATCTTGCTATCGTTGACCACTTATACAAATTGTCACAAACACTGGACATTCGGTGTAGACCAATCACTACTGCATGTTTAGGGACGAACGATTTGTAAGCTTAACATGATTGAGGTTCAAATGTCGCTTGGCGCTCGTGAAACGTAAAATATGATTTGAGCAGACATCTCCTGATTTTCCATTCCCAAACATGCAATAATAGTATATGTTAAACATTATTACGCCTTAATTAAAGTCGTATGTAATCTGCATAAAGTTTACTTCTTGTATTAAGCGTAGGATTGGGAGGTAAGGGTGTATCTGTTGCTGTGATGTCTTTGGATTACGTCCTGTGGTTGTCCTGTTTTTGTCCTGTGTCGTCTTCGTTTATTTGTCAGTAGTTTGGAGGGTGATTTCCTTCACCCATTATGCGGGCAAGCCGTCATATGCGTGACATAACCTTACGATTGGCGTTAAACAAACAAACTTCGTGTATTGACCTAAATATAAAGTTTGGCCACGTGGGCTTTACTTACAAACAAAAAAAGAACAGATTCACCTGTATATGAAGATCGGCGTATCTATTCGCGAGTTAAAACCTGGCGAGATTTAGTTACTTCAATTGTGCCATCCGATAAGAAATGGAGAATTAGTTATCTGTGTGTAGAAAACTATTGGGAACTCTTCTGTAGATAGTAACTTAAGATAGACCGATGGCAGATCAATGTGGTATTTGGGGGCTTTTCGGAAACACTTTGCCATTTATTGCATTTTCTTGTCATTAAATATTATCAACTTCGATTATTAATCATGATAAAAATGCGTAAAGAAGAATTTATGGCTTATTAATTTTACATGATAATGCCTGGCTGGGAAACAAACTTGATTGATCGCTACTTTTAAGACCAACAGGGAAGGCCATCGGTTGTGTGGGTCCAAGAACACTGAGCATTGTATCTGTTGGTGTGCGTGCAATTATCGGCATTAATCAGAAATGTTATTTTATGAAACGAAACACAAGGCCAAACTGTTGGGCTAGTTCTGAAATTAAATTAAGGAAAAGAGCATGTTGACACGAAAATTTTAAATATTGATAAAGATGTTCATTTTTCGGAAAATAAATTTCCAGCAGACAGCAAAGAACATAATTAAAAGAAACCGGTATTCTACCATAATATAATTACCACACTCTTATAAATACTGGTTCTTTAGAAAAGAAGATGGTTCTATATGGAACAATTACGACAAAAACGGAAGAATGGGAGATAATACTTGGAAAAGTTGCTATGAGGGTTCCATACAGAACCACAAACGGTTCCAGCAGAGCCATAACTGAAGAACCATTAGAGCCATTTTCTACGAGTGCACAACTAAATAAAGTTCCTATAAGAGTTTATGATTACATAACAAAAATGAACTGTTAATAACGCACGTAGAGTTATTTTTTTTAAAGAAAAGTAAAAACATACAAATTACATTAATTTATTAATGCCAGAACGTTTCATTGTGATCCTCCTTGCACTTATAATTCGAACTATTCCGATTGAATTCTTATTGTTTCACATTCTTAAAAGTTTTTAATACTGGCGCAGAGCCGTCCACCTGTCGGCAATCATGTATATGAGTGAGTCACACGGTGTGTCTCCGACAAGCGCGTGGGGTGTGTTTTACGCGGTTTCACCCCGGATTTTCCGCTGTATTTAAGCAAAGAACAGTGTGAATGGACAATCCGTCGCTATATAAATGAACTACCCTTGAGTACGACGTTGAACCCCAATGAAATAAACAAACATACAAGAAATATACGAGCAGACAAAGTTCTGAACACTAGGTTATCCTTTTGACAAACAGTGGATGGAGTTGAACCAGTCAAACGAAAGATCGTCGTCAGAGGCTAGTTGCTCGAAAGACGATTAGTCGCTTACACCCGATTAAATCGCTTATAGCCTATTATAGACTTCAACATGGCGTGACGTCATCTTATAACGTATTAAATTCAATAGCGCGTAGAACAACTGGCCCCTGATCAGTTGAACTTAATCGTACATGAGATAATTTAAAAAACAGCTGTGATTGAGCCCAGAGGAATGTAGTCGATTCGTTGCAACCGCCGTCTGTCAATATAGGAGCATGGTGTATTCGCTAGAGAGAGGATAAGCAAATACTGCATGTTATAATTCAAAAGTCTAAAATAAATATCAGATAATGGCAGAATAGCGAACATTTGTTCACTATTTGGCTGATAATGTGGATGACTGACAGACGTTTGCGAGATAACGTATCGCGGTGTGGATTTATGAAAAGCTTTCGCTTGTTCTGTACAGAAGGGTTGTCTATAATTGACACCACAATTCTGCTCGATTTCTCTACAACTAAAAGTATTTACAGAATAAAACACCGTTGAAGATGACAAAAGATATTTTGGAAAACAAAAATGTTATGCTGTGAAGCACATAATAATCAGAGATAAGACTTGCAGTTTTAGACCGGATCACGAACTTTTGAATCAGCGTGAAGTGCTATTTTCTTTTTATAAAAGTTCGTGAAAGGAAAAAAGTCAGTCCGTCATGTTAAATATGACGTCATTGTTTGTGTCTGGTTTATGATTAGGGTTAGGTTCAGGGTTACTTCAGGGTTACTTTTAGAGTTTGGTTTTATATTTCCCCAAACCCAGAACCATGAGTTCACGTTATGTCTTCCTTGACGTATATGCAGGCAAAATGAGGACGAGTAGATACAGAATAATCTGTTATAAACTAAACTGACTTAATCTCAAAGACACTCATATTCTGTGAACACGAAAAAGTAATAAAGAAAAAGAAAATATTCTGAATTAATGGATCCATCAGTTTCGGATTCTAAATTAAATTATTTGGCGACATACATGCAAAATGTGTATTTACACCTCAATGGTTTTATTTTAGCAGTTCCAACACAGGCAGAGAAATCTTTCTTCACATACGGGGTGTTAACAAAACCAACAAGTGCAGTATGGTGTACAAGTTTGATGACTAAAGAGGTATCAAGTGTTTGCAAAACCATGCAGTATTGGTATATGATTTTCCCTGCGACACCCAACGGCGTATATGCCACGGTTGGCTCACTTTCCGGACTTAATCCATGTTATGTATGCATTTGGTGAAAGGACATGAATAGCTTACGAAATACTGAATTTTAACGAAATCTTACAGCCCCCCCCCCCCCCCCCCACCCCACCCCACCGCCCCACGTCACCCTGCAACCCTGCACACACACACACCATAGGGCGTAAATGCATTGGTCGATTGGTCAAAAAAGCACATCTTCGTAATTTGATCTGCATCATTTAGATGTTTGGGGAGTTAAACTTGAATAGATTTGGAGATGGGTTTTTGGGGTTTTAAAAGATTTGACCGCCAGACAGACCGACGGATAACCAGACAGGGCGATAGCAATACCCCTCTGTCTTCTGAACAAAGGAATAAAAACAATGTATGGATATATGCGCCAATAAGGATATTACGCAATCTATGAAAGTTATATTCTGCAATCAAATTATGACGTGTTTTATTAAAAAAAAACGTTGTCAAGAAGTTTACACAAACCATTAGGTGAAAATCGGTAAGATTCAATTATTTGCACGTTTATACTTATTTTTGAAAACGAAAGTTTAACCCTCGATCGTCTACCTTATGTTAAATTACGGGTATCATGTCTCAAAACAAAACGTGAGTTGTTTTCTATGGATGTGCGTGCTGCGTACACGATCGTCCGCCAAACAGTACGTCGATTTATTGAAAGGGTAGCAGCTGTTCGTATGGCATTTGGAGATCTGCCATTTAAATTTATTAAAGAAAATGATACACTTCGCATCTTCCCCCGTGTCTCCTGTGACATTCGATAACAACCGCCATTAGCAAGAGAACAGCCAGAAAGGCATCGGTCCTATTTGACAAAAGTAATGGAGTTCGATCCGCGTGGACTTGAGAAATGCTTTCTTTACATTTTTGTCGACCCACGGTAACTCGTACACCCTTTGCTTTCTTAACATTTATAAATATTTATATCAGCCAAAGGTTCTGAGTTCGATCACTAGTGGAATAGGGCGTATTTAGTATAAAATTCTCAAATTTTTGCAAACAAATCTGGAGTTCATAGGTGTGGGGGGCGGTGATAACAAAAGGTCCTGGATACGACCCACGGCGGAGACCAATCAATGTATTTATTAATTTAATCTACTGATGCAATTGTCATTTATCCGTGAGTGACTCGTGATTTAAAATGATATAACATTATATTTACGCCTACCGAATAACGTACCAAAATTTACCAGGTTGCCTAAAATAACTCCGTATTTTTTTTTATCAGAATTAAACCGGAGAACTGTTGTATACAATATCAATTTGAACTTTTGAGTGTTTATAAATTGGTATAATTTGGATAAACAGTGATTATTATTTTTATTTTGATTAGGTTAATTATTTCGTAATTGTTTCAGAGCCGCTATTGAGTAAAGTGAACACGTGACTGCCATTGGCATGTTAATCCTTCAGCGTTTGTGTGTCTAATTGCTCGAGCGAATTGTGTTTAATCCATTAATATCTCTTCTTTAGAATAAACGGACGAAATAACCTCTGGCAAGAGTCTAACGAAATCTATTTAATCATTCATAACTTGACCAAGCAAGCCCGGGGCTACACATACATCTATATGGATTCTATAATGTATTGAGCTCACTGCATGGTTTCGTTGCTTTTGAACGTCACATATACTTGTATAATGGGACCCAAAAGTAGCTCTTTGCGGCGACAGGAATTAAAACGTGATCTCGAGAGTTTGTACAAATGCCCCTTATGTTATGCATATACCCATTCATGTTGTGTTTTTAAAAAATAAACATGAACCTAACTATTTTATTTAGCGGACGTTTATGTTTAAGACAATACATATTTGCCTACTCGTATCAGATAGTTAAAGCCGTCTGGCTATGGACAGTGTAATTAAAGTACATTTATTCTGTCAGTTTTGAAGCTTTGTTTACTGTAGGTATTGTTTACAACAAAGCGTTTATATGCCACACTTCACGTTATGGTTGTATTGCTGTACACTCATTGGAAATACACGGCTGCTATATTAGTCAAATGCCTTTCAGTTCGTATATGAATACCAATCAAGCAATCAGAAAGCTAAAACAGGCCGGCTTAACAAATTGAACACATAAACCATGAAGAAAAGAATTGTTTACTGTAGGTATTGTTTACAATAATTACGAGACCCGCGGTCGTGCCTTTGTGGTAGCGTGTGCGCTTACTTTAATACCCTACCTCCATTTACCGTTCACGGGATCGATTCCGTCTGGCGACCATCAGGTATATGAGAGAGGCACATGGTGTGGCTCTGGCATTCGCGGTGTGGTTTTTACGAGGTTTCCTCCCGGGTTTCCACCGTAATTCAGCAAGTAGTAGTGTGAAGTGGACAATCCGTCGTCATACAAGTTAAATACCCTTGAGTACGACGTTAAACCTCAATCAAACAGGCTAAGAAACAAACAAGAATTACAGTTCCCTCAATAAGGAATCCCTTTGAGTGTAACGCGCCTTCATATATCATTGAGCCTTTGGAAGAAATTCTGAAAATCACATAATGGCTATTTCTAGAGTTGGACAAAAAGAATTTGTTTTTCTTTATTGCGACAGTTTCTCCTTAGGTTTACATCAGTTAGCAGCATAATACAAATTTTTGGGGAACAGATTTTGATTCAAAGGAGTTATATAGTTGCCAATTGTATTATATCTGGCAAATTCACTAATATGATCGGCTAAATAAAGCAAGGCTGCTTGCCACATGACTAAACCTAATTTCAATAGATTTTGAAATTTGACCTTTTGAGGTCACTGAGTTCGTTTTTGACACGCTTTAGACATATACGTTTGCTTAAGGTCGTTATCTAAATTAAGGGAGTCGTTCGCCTGAATAGTGGGACGCGTTGTCAAGACTAAGACCGCGGATTAGAGGCTATGGCAGAGCAGACAAGTCCAACACACGATGTCGTGTGATCCGGAAGTGAGAACACGTGAGGAAATACAAGTTATATCACAGTCTAGATAATTTAAGTTAAATACAGAATACCACCTCCCTCACAATCACCCCCGTCAATCAAAAAAAAAATAGATTGGAAAAAATTCACCTTTCTGTGATTCACTCATTATACCTCCCCTGTCCCAAACAACACAACACCAATACAACACGAATTTAAACAGAACACATAAGGACAGAAACAAACCTGGCGAATTATAGTAAAAAGGATGTGATATACGTTAACCTCATTCACTGTAAATAGCACTTTATGAAATTATAGATGCCAATAATGTGTATACATGCTAAAACAAGAAGTCTATCTACCAAGACTATATGCAAAGTTCAGGTACCGTCATTTTATAGCGCATGCTATACCGACAGACTATGCTTGTTACATCAAAGGGGAAATGGATGTTTCGGATATGATGCTATATACTTATCTCAATTGCAGACCTGACATAATCGTACTATAAACGGCCCTGATTGGTCGTTTTTGCATGACTAGTCAGATCGTAAGACTCACTCAAATATCTGAAGGCGACGGACGGATTCAAACCCGTGGACGGTGCATCGAAGTAGGATTAATAGGCAGACACGCTATCCACTAAACCACGGCCGAGGTCACCCTTCATCAGAGAACGAGTCTGATTGAAATCTGCTTTACAGCTGATATCACTGTATTTCAATTAAACCCAAATTGGCTTTGGGACCTATAAATTCAGTCGTATCAACATTTCGACATGGAAGACATTTTGAATATATTACGCCATATTTAGAGACAATTGCCCAATTTGGAGGTAGGCCTAACTTAGTCCTTCTGTGCTCAACGTTATACGTCGGAGCACTTCTCCCACATGGTGAAGTTTAGTGTAAAATTTACTATGTAATTTTCGAAGTTTTTTTTAATTCACTCACTGCTAAAACGGCATACCAAATCTGAACAAAAGATAGTTTTTTTCTCCTCACAAAGCACAGGTATAAATAAAACAATTTAATGTAAAGCTGGTCAACGCAGGTTTTTGTTATTGAAACAAAACAGTGGAATTCTTCAACGTCTGTTTTACAGCCTGGCCTGTAAGCGATTGCCAAGTGTTGGTGAAAAATGTATCGCATGGATAATGTCGCCTGATCGCACGAATTATTCATAAACTGGCTGAATTATTAAAAAATATAATCGACATCCACTTATGATATTGCATTTAACAATATTATAACGTATTATTGATTAGCGTATCCTGATTTATGTCGTCATACTCATATGATAATATTTTTGCAAAGAGCATGTGCCCACACCATGGCTACGTTTCAGCATAGGGAAAGGTGGATACAACTGTACGCTTTCTACTAGGCAAATGTCTGACGATGTTACACACTAGTAAAAATACCCATGGAAGCAGAAATAAAAAACTGTGTTTGCCTATTTGTTTAAATCAAGGGCCTTTCCCTTTTCTACCACTTTCAATATCCAGTTAAGGATGGGAAACCAAAAAGAAACCTCCCAGAAACCATCCCACGATAGAGAACCTGACAAATACACCGTTGCCAGTAATGTAAATTAAAAAGTCTCCGTAAAAAATTTGATTTGGTTTGACTGGTATGTTCCGTCGTATTTAAAACTATTTCACTTATATGACAGCAGCGCAAATATGTTTAGTGGAACAAGCCGGGTGAAACCAATTGGAAACCAACAGTCCCTGCGCATTTCACTTTTATTGTACGAATGCTGTAAGTGGAACGTGTCGGAATATGGACAGCTGCTCAAGAGGAAGAGCCCGGCTAAGGGCAGTTTGTTTTAAGAGTAGCAATGCTGTCTTTACTTAAGCATTGCAGAAAATTTAACTTTCCAACATTATGGAAACGCTTCACAACTTTGTTGTACTAGTGTTTTTAATTGTTGGAAACACCGTCGTCGTAAAAGTGAAATACCCGTAAGCACGGCGTTAAACAGTCATAATTCAAGCGGATGACGAAGACATGCGAGCGGTCGATACCGGATTTATACATATTGGAAAGTTTAGTCCTGTATTTATGCTTCTAAGAATAACCATTCTTTAATCCTCGTACACAGATCGGTTTCTACAGTTTGAGAAATATGACACACTGTAGATGATATATTGCGCAGAACTTTACAAATCTCTGACATAAATAAATATTGAATTAATTCGTTATATAGTACGTGTTTAGTACAGACACATTTTAAGTCGTAATCGGGGATTCTTTACGCATTATGTCGGGTTTTACCGGAGGCTTGAGCAATCTCTAAAATTGCGAAATGTTGAATAAGTTCGTTTTTTTAGTGTTACTTTACACAGACTATTTGGGCGTTAACAAGAGGTTTGTAACAAAATATAGTTATGTCGGGTTTTCCAAAACGATTGACCAATGTATGAGGTTACAGAAGGTTAAATTCATTCATACAGAGCTCGTTGTGGCATTTGTTAAAACATTAAGGCGGAGTTTTTCAAAATATTGGCAATTTCTTTACCAATAATTTATCACGTTAATACTAACTTATGCAAAGTTTGTTTACTATACAATGAAGTAATACATGCGGCTAAGCACATAAATTATTATTCTGTGCTATGCTGTAACACAAAAATACACAAAGTGGTACCAAAATACTCCTAACCGACAACTCGACTACACATACATTTCTTCTGGGGCAGGCAGGTCTGTCCCCGTCGCGTGTATACGAAAAAGCACAATACGCTAGATCGAGTGGCTAAGATTTTCGATGACTAGACGCGACAGGTTCAGTTCAGATATGTCGGAGTTGTGTGTAGACAGCCAAGAGTTGGTTGGTTTATGAATGGAGATTTTCTCGGTCAGAACAGCCCTCGAAATCAAGGGAAATTCCTCGAGTACACAGAGTGAAGCACGTTCCCTACAACATTGAGTCAACAGAAAGAAAATCCCCTTACCAACAGAAGTATGTTGGCTAGCGTACTGTATATACTTTCCTTGTCAAAAAGAGTCAAATATCAAAGTTATATCAGGTCACTCAAGGCGGGTCTGCTTTATGACTATGGCTCACATTTGCCCACACATTGTTTACATTTTCGTTGTCTATAAGAGTCCCATATCGATGGCTTAAACCCAGACCTGCCCATGTTGTTGTTGTTTTTTCATTTTTGTTTTAACCACCCTTGGGTCCAATAGGCACAAGACCCCAGCATTAACGTCAGTAAAGTTTTATTACAAAAATCCAAAACATGACATTAATACTTGATATAATGATTTTATAGCCAACATAAAATGTTGTCATTTTAGTACACAGGCGGGTATGGTTTTAAGCCCTCGAATTAAACTTTCATTTCGAGTAAGAAATCAAGGTTATCCCAGTTTAACCGGCGCATCGGTAAAAGTACATTTTGCCGGGGTGGGCCCTCTGACTAAGGGCAGTTTGTTTGAAGAGTAAGATCAACACTGTCTAAACTTTTCACTGAAGGACTGAAAATTAACTTTCCAACGGTGTGGACACGCTTCACATCTTGGTTGTGCTAGTGTCAATTATTGATGGAATACACCGTCGTCATATAAGTGAAAGACGTCTTGTCTTTGTTTGTTGCCAGTGGTGTCGATGGTGGTTTCTTTCACCCATTGGGCTGGCACGTCGTCATATAAGTGAA